>JAWVWN010003643.1:0-52033 GCA_037367305.1 Phrynocephalus vlangalii
AAGCGAACATGTACACATGCAACCCTGCTATAGATTGCTCTTTCCTCCATGTTCCCAATGGTAAGGCAAGAGTGGTCCATATGGGAATCAGCAACAGAGGAAAAGTAGCAACATCTCCTGCCTGCCCCTCTTTTCCCCAGCCATTCTAATACAGCATGGGTCACTCTTGCCAATTGCAGTCAACACTGCAGGAAGATCAATCTGTTCTCCGTTACTCAGATGATGGCCAAACAGTTGGGTGGAAGTAGGTAAGGGTAGACAGTGAATGCACATGGATCACATGCAACCTACAGGCCCTAAACTGCCGATGTGTGTCGTTCATTTGCAGTGCTCTTCAATTTTAATCTAATTCTCAATAGGGATGGGCTATTTGTTTCAGAAGCTACCAGTTCCGAACCAACACGTTGTTGGTTCAGATGCCTCCAAAATGCAATCAGCCAATCCCTTACCTTGCTCTGCGCCTGTCCGGGGATGAGCTCTGATGAGGTAGAAGCCTCCAGCATCCTTGTTCCTTCACCCTGGCGCTGGCCAATCAGACAGGGAGGCAGGATGATGCATTTCCCTGCACAGCTCCTGATTAGCCAGTACCAGGGAGAAGTAATGATGACATCGGAGGCATCTTCCTCATTGGAACTCAGCTCCATGAGGACACAGAGCAAGGTAAGGGATTGGCTGATTGCGTTTCGGAGACTCGGCAGCTTTCCCAAGGCCATACACAGGTTGGTTCTTCTCCCAGGAGGCCCAGTGGGGAATCAAACTCCCAACCTCTGGCTCCACAGCCAGATACCTAAACCAGTGAGCACTAAAAAGCCATTGGGATAGGAGAAGTTCACCTTTTAGAGATGTATTTAATTATAAAAATACACACCACAATAATGTTATGATGAGGATGATGATGATGATGATGATGATGATGATGATCATCATCATCATCATCATCATCATCATCATCATCATCATCATCATCTGATATTCTGTTGGTGGGAGTTATTTTTCATTAAGATTGATACTCAAGGCAGAACTAGCAAAATGAGGCATTGCAGACTTGAGAAGAGAGGCATTTTATAACTGAAGCTTGAAGTTTTTAATTTTATGCTCCATATTTATGAGGAAATGGATAGTAATAAGAGATGGGCACAAATCTGAAAAATGGTGATTCGTTTTGATTCACAAGTTGAACGGTTTCAAAAAAGTCATTTAATAGAAGAAATCTTTTCAAACTACAGTACATTTGAGCATTTGGGGATTTGGGCATACAACCATGGAAGAATCCTGGACTTGGGAGTAGTCAGTATGCAAGTCAACATGCATTTCTTTGGTAGCTCATTGTTTAGATGACATAAGTATGGGGCAACTGCATTGACTATCCATAGTATTTTGAGGAAGTGGACTTATTCCAGACAGCTCAGATTACAACATAGCAACAATCTTTGAAGAAGGTTGCACAACATTATTTTCCTCCTCCTCCTCCTCGTTCTCCTCCTCCTCGTTCTCCTCCTCCTCGTTCTCCTCCTCCTCGTTCTCCTCCTCCTCCTCCTCCTCCTCCTCCTCCTTCAAGTGCCATGTCCTTGTAGAACATTGGCAATCAGTGGCCAGAACTAGAAGTTGAGTCATGGCAACTGGACTTCTTTTCTTGAGAGATTGAAACATTTGTCTACTCATCCAAGCAGCTTCATTCAGACTGACAAAGCTGTTTGGATGAGCAGCTAAACATTTCAGTCTGTCAAGAAAAGAAGTCCCGTTGCCATGACTCAACTTCCAGATAAACTCACCTGAATGACTGAGAATCTTCACAGACATAGCCTGAACTGAGTTTTTTCTCTTCTATATATTTTATTTTTTCTTGTTTTTGATGGATATACATTGACCATTCATTCCATCATCCATGTCCGATTGGTCACTGATGAATCTCAATTAAGGTATAGTAATGATGTGATGCAATGCGCTCAATGTATGGAAGCCCAATGTGGGACCACCTACTGTATTTTTGAGAGGGAATCTTCTTTGTTGTGCAATGGCCAGGACTGGTTTACATTCATTTTGGTCAGCTTGACATAGCTCTTCAGATCCGGTGTGTGTGTGGGGGGGGGTTGTTCCCCACAAACAATTACTCCTTATCTCCAAGCATTTTCTTTCTCTGTTTTAAAAAAGTTTCAGCCATGAGCTGGGACAAAGTTTTGCTATAGCACTTAGGAGAATCAGAGAGAGGGGGAGAGGGGAGAGAAAGAGAAAGAAAGAGAGAGAGAGAGAGATTGTCAGTTGGCACTTCTTAGTTCCTTGTTAAAGAAGCGCCTGCTCCTGGAGCT
The DNA here is from genome assembly GCA_037367305.1 of Phrynocephalus vlangalii. Classification (NCBI taxonomy): domain Eukaryota; kingdom Metazoa; phylum Chordata; class Lepidosauria; order Squamata; family Agamidae; genus Phrynocephalus; species Phrynocephalus vlangalii. The sequence goes on from JAWVWN010003643.1 coordinate 2,307, forward strand.
CAGTGAAAACTAAGCTCCCTGGCCATGCTGACTCCCGCAAATTTGGACAGCTACAGTGACCTCACTCTGGAAAACCCTAATTCCATGAATGGGACTCACATAAGACAACCCATATTCACCTCACCATGTACTCACATCCTTAGCTAGACTGGAGAAGGTGCTAATTCTAATGCACTGCCATTCCATTAAACGTTGACTGGCTAATGCAAAGATCTTTTATATTTCATTGTTCTTTATGATAGTCATATTGTAAGTGGCCAGGAAGGAGTTAAAAAGTTCTCCTCCTGAGAGTCTGCAATGTTTCCAAACAACAGCACTGCTGTTATTTTAAATGCAATATGCTGAGTTGCTTTCACAGTTTTAAACAACCTACAGTATATAGCTTTTCACAACTATGCCTATTTTAATAAATGTTGATTTTGATGTTGCTCTCACTTGATGATCATTCTTCAACAGCCCCTTGGAACAAACAATTCACTTCAGTTAGTGACCTTGTTCATAAGTTGTTGGTGCCCTGAGATCAAAGCTATAACTCTTTAAGTAACAACAATCCTCCCCCATAACATCATCATCACCCATATGATGGAATAATTTATGAGGCATGATTTTAGCTTCCAAAGAATATGCCATCCAAACTCCAAAACACATCTTATTTCATAACTGAACATGAAGCATATCAACTGAGTCATCATATCATATCTTCAGAGTGTATTCTGTCAGGTAGAAATCATGATTCAGAACAGTTTTCTTATCCATTTCTTACCCCTCTTTGTATGATTTGTTATTGTTCTAGTTGTTTCTTGTTTTGTTTCAAAATGATTTTTCAAAGCATTGGGTAATGCAACTGGACAGTAAATACGTGAGGTACAGGTCACAGACCACATTATGTGTTAATCGGAGATTTAATTTGGGTAGCTGTAGGCATGAGGGAATGGAATTAAATGAGAATGTCATTGGTTCAGAAATGCAAATTGGTGTGTGTGTGTCGGGGGGGGGGGGGAGACCCTGCTTTCATTTAAGGAAACAGAAATGCACCATTCAGTCTGTTGTGTCCTGCCTTATTCAAAAGAATGGTTATTTGGTCTGGAATCCAGACCAACAGCTTTGAGAGGAACATTCCCAGCAGCAATTTTTATCTGCACATAAAACACTGCGTTCCGAATAGTAAGGAATCTGCCTCCCCCTGAAAATTCTGCTTAAGATGAAGGTGCTGTTGGGGTACTTAAAAAGCAACTGTTTTATGCATCCCACAGTCAGTAAGGATGCTTGGCTTGATCTATGAACCCTGGAACATAGCAGGAGGCTATAATATAGGGCAGTGATGGTGCATCCTTTTGTGACCGAGTGCCCAAACTACAATTCAAAACTCACTTATTTTTGGCAAAGTGCAAATATGGCAGTTTAACCTGAATACAGTGGAACCCGGGTTCCAAATGCTTCAGGTGCGACCCTTCAAGAAAGCGAGGATCAAAGAGTGGGCTTTTGAATTTCCAGCACCACAGCACCCTCTTTGTGGCCGCAGGAAATTCAAAAACCTGCTCTTCAGTCCTCACTTTCCCAAAGAGTAGCACCCCATCTGCCCCTCTGCCATGGACAGAGAGGTGGGTGGGGTGCTATACTGTCAGGAAAGTCAGGGGGTGGCAGCGGCTTGTGGGCTCATGCATAGCCCCAGTTTACTCTCTAGCCACACTGCTTTTGGGATGCCCAGAGTGGCATGGCTGGAGAGTAAACTGGGGCTATGAAGGAGCCCACAAACTGCTGCCTCCCCCTTCACTCGGGTCTCTGCATGGAGCACAGTGGCACGTACCGAGCGGAGGGGGAAGTGCCACATGCCCACAGAAAGGGCTCTGTGTGCCACCTTTGACACCCCTGCCATAGATTCACCAACACTGCTCTAGGGGGTTGGCTTAGGATAGCTTTTGATAAGGTTGTGCTTGCATTCATAACATCTTCATATTCAAGATAGGAAGAACTTGAAAGCTTGAATACACTTCCGAATAGAGAAAAATGCTCAGTTTACCCACTTCTTTAATGTGGTACAGATTAGTAATAATAATTTCCAGCAAGTCAATTCTGACTTATGGTAACATTTTTAGAGTTTTCCAGGCAGATAATACTCAGAATTGATTAACCGCTCCCATTTTCAGAGAGTGCTTTCGGGCTGCACAGCTTGTCCCAGGTTACACAGGCAGATACTTTGCTCAAGTCAGATAGTGGGGAATTAAACTCCCAGCTTCTGGCTCTGTAGCCAGATAGCTCAACCACTGTCCTATCCAGTCAGCTGTATTCAGAAGTGGATGCATCATAATCTATCATAGTCCAGAGACAGGGCAACATGGAATGCCTTTGCTGGTCCTAGCCAATGTACCTTCCCCCATCCCCCAGATTATGGATGGATGAGACATTTGTTTCTGATGATGTTTCCATTGGGATTTAGTATCATCAGCATGTTTCTTCATCAGCAACATGGCGTGGAAGTACAATGAGATCCTTTCCATCCTGGGAATATTTGTACCTGTTTGATTTAGCTTCTAGAGGTGGAGGACAATTTCATCTGAGTTTGTTTTTTAAGGTTTTACCCATATTCACATAGAATAAATGTAAGGCTTTTTTTAAAAAATAATCATAGGACGAAGTGCTACAAATCCCTTGCCCTCATCAGCAAGATCACAACCTCCTTTGACTTTGACATGTTGATGAGTGAGGCCAGAAGTGGCTTGGTTAGCTGGAAAAATTTAACATGCTCCAAAGAGAGAACGGAATGAAATCATATCCTTTTTCTCCTACATATTACAAGCTGGTCTCATTCAATGAATCTATTAGAATCTATTACAGGTGTAAGGTAAAGGTAAATGTTCCCCCCAAACATGCGTGCTAGTCGTGTCCGACTCTGGGGGCAATGCTCATATCCATATACAAGCCGAAAAGCCAGTGTTGTGCAAGTCCATGGCCATGTGTTTTACCTTCCCACTTTTTATGGAGGTACCTATTTATCTACTTGTATTTAAATGCTTTCGAACTGCTAGGTTAGCAGGAGCTGGGGTTAACAGCAGGAGCTCGCTCCACTGCATGGCACCCAGGATTCAAACTGCCGAACCGCCGACTTTGCAGCCAACAGTTTTCGGAGCCTTAGTCCGTTGATCCACCATAGGTTTATATCTGAGCCATGTCAGTTTTGCTTTTCTTTCATCCAAAATGTGCTTCACCCAGTTCCCACACCATTCCGCCATTTTAAAAAATGGACTGTGAAAATCTGTCTTTATTGTGACACACAATCCCTGATCACCGTATGCACCGTTGTAGTGCATCATTTTCTAGCATGTACATTTTTATACATCACTATAAACATGTCCATGCATACCTTTTTGAGTGCCATGGTAAAAAAAACACAAACTGTTCGGCTTGAAAGATGGTGTATATGCCAATATACTGGTCAGTAGAGATGGGCACGAAATGAAAAAAATTTTCGTTCTGTTATTCGTTATTGATTTCATTACGTAACTAAACGAATAATGAAAATTGTGATGAAATTGGAACGAACCAAACAGAACCACGAAAATTAGGTTCGTTACGTATCATTTTCATTAATGGCGATGCACAATGAAATGAGCTGTTTTTACATGTTAAAAAACATCCAGAATATCCGTAAAAACCCAGCAATAATTATTTATTCTGCCTGATAATACCTAACAGGGGGGTTGGGGTCCTTAAAACATGCATTTATGTCTTTTCTCCGATCGCTGTATTTTTTTTCCCTTTAAGGGGAGTTAGGGGACATCGACCCAAAATGGCTCCCAGAGGCCTAATATTGATTTCTTGGGTATTAAAACGCCCTGGACATCCATAAAAATGCAGTGATAATTATTTGAAATTATTACCTACCAGGGGGTTGCAGTCCTTAAAACGTTTGTTTTTGTCTTTCTCCCATCGCGATGTATTTTTTCTTTTCCCTTTAAGGATGACACAAAATGGATTCCAGCCACAAGATGGATGCTTGCCATGTGATGGGATCATGTAAATTTTTGGACAATTTCAACCAATAGCATGCCCAGGTTGCAGACTGGGTAGGTGTGGCAGCCACAGAGGGCATAAAAAGCTTTGGCAGCCCCCGTCCTCCTTGCAGTCTGCAGTGGGAGTTAGGGTGGGATTGCTGTCTCTGCGACTCGTTACTTTAGGCCAGCCAGGCAGGTGTGTGTCTCTGTGTTCCTGCTGGCTGTAGCCTGGCTCTTATGGGAGAGAAAGAAGAGATTTCTCTTGCAACCTCCCTGTGTGTGCGTACCTCTCGGTGAGTAACCTCCCCTGCCCCGCAGTGCAGTCACTCTGCGGCTGCCTTACACCCTGGGCAATGCCCGCCGCTGCCTTTGCAGCCTCCCTGCATACCTAGTCTATACTGTGTCTCTGCCAGCATCATATTTTTAGTGTTTTCCCTCTAGTCTGGGGCATTGGGGGACGTCCACACACAGAAATGCTTTAAGTCGCGCAAAAAGCGGGTAAAAATGAAAAATGAAAAACGAAAAAACAAAATGAATTTTTTTCCAAAAGATTCACAAAAAATGAAAATGAACCAAAACTGACCCACAACAAAAAAAACCAAAAAAACAAAATGTCATTTTTTCAATTCGTGCCTATCTCTACTGGTCCAAAAACTTCAGAGAAGGCCGGAAGATACTTTCAAGGCAAACATATATCACCATTATCCTTTGAGTATCATAGAATCATTAATTAATGGACTAATAGAGTTCGAAGTGGGCTATAAAGCCATAGGCTGAAACCCCCTGTTCAGTGTGAACCCAGATTAAAAGAAATCTGACAGATGTAATACATTTATTTATTTATTTGTATTTATTTGTATTTATTTGTTTTTACCACTTATATGCCGCCCACTGCCCAAAGGTGTCTGGGTGCGTTACAATCAAAGGCTTAAAACAGCTAAAACATCAAATATCAATAAATAATTAAACCATAATGAAAACCTTACACTAAAATCATTACACTAAAATTGCCATCAGAGGACCCACAGTCTATATTGTATCAAGTAAAAAACTTCTGGAACAGGAAGGTTTTTACCTGGCGCCGAAATGTCATCAATGTTGGTGCCAGGCGGATCTCACTTGGGAGGGCATTCCATAGCTTGGGGGCAGCTGCCGAGAAGGCCCTATGTCTGCAAGCCATCCCTCTCACCTCCTTGAGGGATGGCTCTTTCAAGGGGCCCCCCTGCCTCGATCTTAGCTGCCGAGTAGGTTTGTATGGAAGGAGGCAGTCCTTCAGGTATCTAGGTCCTAAGCCATTTAGGGCTTTATATATCAAAACAAGCACTTTGAATTGGGCTCGGGCAGCAACTGGTAACCAATGTAGGTTACGTAGAATCGGCGTAATGCGATTCCTGGCAGCCCCACCGCTTACCAGCCACGCTGCACGATTCTGAACCAGTTGCAATTGCATCTTCAAAGGCAGCCCCACGTACAGCACATTGCAGTAATCAATACGGGATGTTACCAGTGCATGCGTAACTGTCATGAGGCTCTGCTCGTCTAGGTAGGGGCGGAGCTGGTATATTTTCTGCAGCTGAAGAAAGGCACCCCTGGCCATCGAGTCCACCTGGGCTTCCAGAGTTAGACCAGGGTCCAGGAGCACCCCCAAGCTGTGGACCCTGTCCCTTAGGGGGAATGCAACCCCATCCAGGACAGGAATATGCCCCTCTAACCTGTCCGGCGAAACACCCATTAACAGCACTTCCGTCTTGTCTGTATTGAGTTTCAATTTATTAACCCTCATCCAGTTCATTATCTGGCCCAGTCATGAGTTCAGCACAGAAACCGCCTCACCTGGATTGGTGGAGAACGAGAGATAGAGCTGACTATCATCAGCATATTGCTGACTCCTCAGCACAAACCTCCTGATGACCTCTCCCAGTGGTTCCATGTAAATGTTGAACAGCATGGGAGAAGTATAGAGCCCTGAGGAACCCCATGACATAAATGCCACAGGACAGAGCATCTGTCCCCCAGGATCACCTTCTGGACACGATCAGCCAGGAAGGAGTGGAACCACAGCAACGCAGTGCCTCCAACCCTCAACCTGGCCAGCCTAACCAGAAGGACACCATGGTCGATGGTGTTGAAAGCTGCTGAGAGGTCCAGGAGTGTCAACAGGGTAGCACTCCATCTGTCTCTTTCCCGGCACAGGTCATCGTACAGGGCAACCAAGGCAGTCTCTGTACTAAAGCCCGGCCTGAAACCAGATTGAAACGGATCCAGAAAATCCGTTTCATCCAGCAGTGCCTGGAGTTGCCCGGCCAGCACCCGCTCCAACACCTTGCCCAAATAAGGGAGGTTCACTACTGGTCAGTAGTTAACCACCAGCCCTGGGTCCAGGTTAGGTTTTTTAAGCAGTGGTCAAATCACCACCTCTTTCAAGATGGTGGGGACCACTCCCTCTCTTAAGGAGGCATTAACAACCTCCTGGATCCAGGTGCGAACCCCCCTGGCAGATCTTTCAATTAGCCAAGAAGGGCAAGGCTCGAGTGGCGTGGTGGTAGCACGGACAGATCCAAGCACCCTGTCCACATCCTCAGGTCTCAATAATTGAAACTCATCCAATAATACTGGACCTAAGCACAGCACACTGGACACATCCCTTGATTCTGCACCAATAGTGGAGTGCAATTCCCTGTGAATCTGAGTGATTTCCCCCTCAAAGTGGACACCAAACTTGACACAACAGGCTGCTGAGTGGTCCAGAACCTCCACCGTGTTTCTCGGTTTAAGAAGGTCCTGGACCACCTGAAACAGCTCTGCTGGACAGCACTCTGAAGAAGCAATACGGTTTGTGAAATACTGCCTTTTCGCCAACCGTATTGCCACGGAATAGGCCTGATAATGGGCTCTAAGCCATGTTCGATCAGACTCACATTGATATTTTCTCCACTTGCGCTCCAGCCGTCTCCCCTCCTGCTTCATTGCCCACAGCTCAGATGTATACCAAGGAGCCGTCTGTGCTCTGTGTAAGGGGAGAGGGCACTTAGGTGTGATCGTGTCAACCGCCCGGGACATTTCCCTATCCCATAGGGTGACGTGAGTTTCAACAGGAGCGCCAACGATATCAGACGGATAATCCCCCAGAGCTTTCAGGAAACCATCTGGATCCATTAGTCTCCGAGGGCGGATGATGTTAATAGATCCCCCACCCTTGCAGAGGGTAGACGCTAATAGCCTAAAATTGACCAGAAAGTGGTCTGACCATGACAATGGAGTCAGAACCAACCCCTCCACATCCAAACCACCATCCTCCAATCCCGTTGAGAAGACCAGGTCTAGAGTATGGTCTTTCTCATGCATTGGGCCGTTGACATATTGAGACAGCCCCATGGTTGTCATGGCAGCCATGAAGTCCTGAGCTGCACCATTCAAGGCTGCCTCAGCATGGATGTTGAGGTCCCCCAGTCTGGGGGTCCACAACACCAGGTCCGAGACAACCTCCGTCAGCTCAGGCAGGAGGACTGTTGGTACACAGCAGGGTGGGCGGCACACCAACAGAATCCCCAATCTGTCTCGTGAGCCCAACACACAGTACAGGCCCTCCAGGGAGGACCCAAGGAGATAGGAAGTCTGATCAAGGAGATAGAACTCCTATAGACTATAGCAACTCCCCCTTCCCAACCCTTCAAGTGACACTGGTGCTGGACCGAGTACCCAGGCAGGCATAGCTGGGAGAGGGGAACACCACCCTCCTCTCCCACCCAGGTCTCAGTAATACATGCCAAGTCGGCACCCTCACCAGAATAACATCATGGATGATGGTGGTCTTATTTTGTACCGACCTGGCATTCAACAACAGCACCGTGTGGCTTGTGGGCTCACTGATATGGTCACCTGATTCCTTCTGGCTAGGGGTGGAACCCAAAGAGGGGATAGATGTAAGGTATCTAACCTCTCTTCTCCTGTGTGGGCACGTTCCACACCTACCACCATACCTTCTCCTACCCAGCACAATTCCAATGGCTGTCCCCTCCATTGCCATCTCCCCTTCCTTTTCCCCCAGTTCCATTGTGGGTCCTATCTCCTATACTTGATGACAACAAATATCTACCCATTCACCTCCACCATCGCACCTCCCCCTCCCTATCAGGGGAGGCAATAGTCTGTGCCAAGGGGTGCCAAGATACCAAAGCTTGGTTATATGTGGCCTTGTATGGCAGTCCCTCCTCTTTGGCCCCTCCCTTCTGGTATTTGTCCGGCTCTGCCCCTCCAGGTGTCTCTCTCACCAACACCAGAGGAGCAGGGAAAGGAGCAGGTGTAGAGTGAGGGCGGCTCCTCTAGGCCCAGTCCAGCAGCAGCAGCAGCAGCAAAAGTGTTTGCTAGATGTTGTTTGGCTGCCAAGGAAGCTGAAATTCAGCTAAGAAGCCTTGGATGGGAATCCCTCCTCTTTGGCCCCTCCCTTCTGGTATTTGTCCAGCTCTGCCCCTCCAGGTGTCTCTCTCACCAACACCCGAAGAGCAGGGAAAGGAGCAGGTGTAGAGTGAGGGTGGCTCCTTCAGGCCCAGTCTGAGAGCAGCAGCAGCAGCAAGAGTGTTTGCTGGGTGGTATTGTTGCATGCATTACGAATACACTATTTAGGATGAAGTGCAATCAATTCTTTGTATGTAGAAAGACCTTCATCCTAAGGTATATTAATATAAGGATGTTGATGAAATGAATTTTTCCAGCTTTTTCTCCCCACACTGTAACCCTTCATCTTTTATCTGATCCATACTGCCTGGAAATAAAACCCCCTAACTACAAGGTGACTTGCTTCTGAGCAAGCATGCATTTGATTGTGTTGCAGTTATTTATTTGTTTATTCAGATTTCAAGCTCCCCCCCCCCAACAGATGGTAAAAAATACATATTAAAACGAATATTATTTTAATAATGGATGCTCATCTTATACAATCTGAAGAGAAACCTACCATGGTATTTTGTTCCCTATAGCAAAGTCTCTTGCTCCTCCTATAGGACAGGTCTGATAACGTCATCATTAAATATATATATTTTAAGGGAATTTCTTTTTATATCTTTTAATATTTTCATACTGTAGATGAGTAAACCATTGGATATTTATCCCGCAGATAAAGGGCCCTGCTGTGTTTCCATTAGAAAATAGCACTATAGGCAGCTTAAAATCGTAAAACAATAAAAAACAGGTAAAAGCAGGTGTAACTAGGAAATAATCAAATACAACCAAGTCTGGTCTAAAAAGCATTAAAAGCAACCAAATGCATGAGAAAACAATCTAGTCAACAAAGAGCCATGTTAAAAGAAGCAATACAATGGAGCCGGTTAAACATTATATGCCAATTGTAAACAACAATTTTAACTTCCCTTTTTTTAAAAAAAAATCCAGTTAAAGTGGAAACTCACTGCAGCTGTGAAGGGAGTGCATTCCATAGTCTGGGAGCTGCACAAGGGAAGGCCTTCTTCTGCATGCTTATTGGGCATGAAACTGTTGGTATGTCAAGATGGCCTCCCCTGAAGAGTTTAATGTTTGGACAGGTTGAGACTGGTAGTTCCTCAGATCATCCCCCCCCTCTCTCCCCTTTGGCCACAGCTATAAACACAATATGAAAAGAAACATAGACTGATCGGGATTGTGTAAGTTGCATACCAAACCACAGAAAGTGGCAGGTGAAGAACTGTTTCCGGTCGGTGGCCCCCTTGAAATATACCAGAGTTCACCAAAGGGCTGCACGGCCCTTGATGATAATGGCTGCTTTTGATACCCAGGCTCCCAGCCATTTAGGGCTGCAAAGGTTATAAGGCCAACACCTTGAATTGGGCTCAGGAAGCAACTGTCAAGCACTGCAGGCCTTTCAGTGTCTTGATAAATTAACTCACATTGGGATTTATACAATAAATACAATCACATTCTAGCAGATATTATCTTCCAAAAAACATGGGGCCTGTGTGTGATTCCAGACAAGAAAACAGACAAGCTAGTGGATTCCTTCCCATCTAAATTAGTGTGTGGGGAATGACAAAGGCATGATTAAGCTATTGAGAGTAACACTGAGTAAAACTTCCATAGTCAACTGAAATGTGTTTCTATGCGCGGGTGCTCTCCACTCTGAATGTTGGATGTGCATTTCCGGATGCTCCTCCTGCATTGCATTCTGTAGAAAGTAAGGGGCTTAATTTGAAAATAATTCAAGACTGTGCAGGATCTTAGAACCTTAGTGACAAGCGTGAAATTGTTTTATCTTCTGGTGGGTTGGTGCACCGTGCCGATAGACCAAAGTGTACACCAACCATCTGCTGCTGAGGCAGCACTTGGCATCTCTGTCAGATTGGCTGCTCTCACACAAAAAAAGAAGAAGAATGGAGAGATATGCCAGAAAAAAAGAGTATGTCTCTAAACACATTTTTAAAAACAAAAAGGACGTGTTCAAAACAAGGAATTCACAATTTTGAAATAAATACCTTTGGTGGACATGTTAGGCTTTGTGGACAAAATGACCCTATTAACACTCACATTCCTCTCTAGGTGACTTGGAACCTTTCCCCATGGGTCCTAAGTTCCACACGCCCAAATGTTGTTCCCAGTGATGTACATAACAAATTGATGTATTCATTCAGATTTACATATATAAAGCACATGGGTATATGATCAGTCAAATGAAAATAAAATATTTATTCCCTGTTTCCCTTTCCCTCATCCTCTCTCTCTCTCTCTCTCTCTCTCTCTCTCTCTCTCTCTCTCTCTCTCTCTCTGGGAAGCGTAGAGAAAAAAACCTACATTGCATCGTTCCACTCCATTAGCAGCATGGCTTCATTTTTACTCAACTTAAATATTTGATGTAGGGTTTTATTCCCCGAAACCAGACAGAGTCAACAGTAAAATCATTAGAATTTGTAACAAACTATAATTAAAATGATTCCCTGACAATTTCTCTCCCCTCCCTGTCATGCTTCGCTTAGACTGAAAAGGGGATCCTGAGGCACTTACTTGACTAGAAAATTGGGGAAACTTAGTGACAAATCACTCATTTTTCAGCTTTTTACATCAATGTACTAAATGTTAAAAGTTCTCCCATGAAGTGGATGCTGGAAAAAAAATTCAGCAGAGATGAAATGAAATACGTGCAGCCATAACACAAGCATTGGCATACAATGTATGCTTATGGGCACAAACTTAGCCATACAATGGATTCAGGTGGATTCTAAAAAGGTTTCACAGGCCTTATCAAAACTCAGTGAGCTTCCTTGAAAGTGAAGTGGAAGAGGGGTTTACCTAGTATGTTGTTTGCCTATAATAATGGCAGTGTCTGTGCCAGGACCCTGCCTGCATCAGATCCTGAACCCAAAAGGTTAACTATGGAAGAAGGGGCAAAGGAGCCTTCAGGCTCATTATGTCAGCCTGCAACCCATCCCCAGAGATCCCTCCTCCAGAAGCACATTGGGGAGGATCCTGCAGCAACCTACAGCACAGAGAAACAGGGATAGATTGCATGAGGCTCGTAGGAACATTCGATCTAGCAGCCCAGAGGCAAGGACTGGAATCTGCTTCCCTGTGGTGGGGCTCTGACAGGCTGAGACTGGTACTATTATGTGGTACATCTCCCCTCAGAACCCCACATTTTTCCGAGGTCGGGGGCTGTGAGCACCACAGCCCTTGCCAAACCACCCAGAGTGGAGGTATAAAAATCCAATAAATAAATAAATAAATAAATAAATAAATAAATAAATAAATAAATAAATAAATAAATAAATAAAGGTCATGGGGGGTGGGCAAGGCCTCCTCAGCCCTGGCCTCCATCACCTCAAGGCCTGTAGAGCTATTAAAATCAGTGGGGGGAGATGGGAAATAGGGGACCAGGAACAGAGGGGTGCCAGTCACCTCCTGAGCCTTTTGTGCTTCTGGAGGCTGAGTTGCCATCACTCTCCCTACAAAGAGGTTCAGTTTCAGCCCCACCCTGGGTTGCTGCCACTGGGGTCAGGAAGTCAACCATTTCATAGTGGAGCCAGGGCTGGAGCACTATCCCAAACTATATAACACCCCTTTAGGGACAGCTAGTAAAGCTGGCTCCTGGACCCATATCCGTGGGTCTTTGTCCTTTCCTAGAAGTGCAACTGTTGCTCCTTCTGCTTCTTGCACCCTGAGGTCCTCCTTGATATTACAATGAGATTAGAATGGATGTCCTTCTGAACACTGGAGCCTGCACAGTCTGGCTAGCTAAGGAGGCAGGCCTGGGGGTTGTAGGTGGAGGGGTGCCTCTCAAACCTCCCCTTCCGTCCATGAGCCACACTTAAGACCCCCATCCAGGGGGCCCCTATCATGTAGAAGATTGGGCCTGGCTCTTCAGTGACATCTCCTCCATCTTTCTCCTCCTCCTCCAGTTTCTGTGTCCTTGGCTGCATTTCCATCCCTGTCTCATCTTTCTCCTCCTCCTCCTCCTCCTCCTCCTCCTCCTCCTCCCTTTCCATTATTCTCCTTCTGCACTCACCTGAGGCCCAGAGCTAGCACCTTCCAACAGGCACTCCGAGGGCTATGGGGCAAGGGCAGACAGCCCACCAGGGGGCTGACAGTGATGCATTTCGGCAATGAAGGTATGCACACAGGAATTGTCTAATATGCTATTCGTAAAAGATGCATGACTGAAAATGTGCTTAGTTGAAGCCAAGGTTTTGGTCAGTGCAAAAAGCAAATAAACCTGCATACATGCATTAAAAATCCTTTATTTTTGGTTTTGGTTTTGTATTTTTTGAAGCTAGGTACAGAACTGGGATAGGATGAAAATTTTCAATGTTTTAAGAAATGCAACAAAATGGGACTGACCATTTTTGTACCCTTAGTTTCTGAAATTTCACCAAAATCATGTCTCTGCAATTCTAAGCCGATTATTATCGAAGGACTCTCCATGGTCACCCAGCTCCAAGCCAGAGGGGAAGATGTCCCTGTCTCAGATATGCCATTTGCAAACTTGAACTCACTTTACCTGTAATTTCATTTTTGGTGCACACGCAAAACTGGCAGGAAACCCAGTGAGCAGGCATGGTGCCACTGTAACAGATGGGGGTGAACCCAGGCATCCAGGAGACCATGTCTAAGCATCGTTTACGTTTGTCAGAGGGCAGGATTCCAAGCCCGGAGAGCTGGAACCGATTCTGTGCTAAGTTCCCGTAGCCAATTTAAGAAGTGGTGCGATTCTGCTTAAAAATTCATGGGCTCACAAAAAGGGAATGGAGGGTTTGTCTGCTCTTGGTGATGGCACCCGGGAAATCACGATGAGCACCTGACCATCAAAAGTGTATCTGATGATCATGTGTTGTTTGGACAAAGTAATGTAAGCCTAGTTCTGGTCAACCACATGAGCAATTCTTGTTAACAACATTAACGATCCCTTCAGATTAGAACTGAAAAGACCCTTATGACGCTTTGAAGCCGCCTGTGTTCTCCACTCTGAGTGTAAAATAAGGAAAGGTTGTGAGCCTGCAGACCATGAATGCATTAAAAGACAAATTACAGGCATATAAAATCCTTGCTTGTGTCTTCAGGTAGAGAAGGGGAAAGAATGAGCTACTTTCTTCTCCTTACTGGTCAAGGGGGTGGCATGAGTGGAGAGTTCGGCTTTGGGCAAACGAGACCTTTTGTTGAGACAGATTCCTGGCCCTTGGTGCTTGGCACATGGTGTGCCTAGTGTGAAAAGCCCCACCTTTGGATGGCTGTCCACTTATTTTGGAAGGTTTCATGCAAGTTGGGCTGCTGGCATCCTTGTTGACAAACAGCCCAGGGTTTTGTGCTTTCAGTGGCAGGTGAACATTCGGCTTCTGTAAAGGCAAACGGCATAGGCCACATTTTCCATAAGCTTGGGAAACCCTGTGGGCAGAAGAAGGGCAGTCAGTCTGTCCCTTGGCTGGGGGGGGGAGGGAGCCTCTTGCCTTCGGAATTAATTTCTCACTTAGGTACTGTTGTCCTATCAAAGTCCATGGAACTTAACAATATCACACAAATTGCCACATAGCCTTTTCATGATTCGGAGAGATGCAGCGAGTTAAAGAGTACGCTCTCATTTCAAATGACTGCTTTTCTGCTTTTGCACACATTCATTTAGTCTCTTGGTGCTTGTTTTTTTTTTAACTAGATGACTGTAAAATACTATATAAAATACAGAAGTGTATTAAAGGATTCCACTGGGGATATTGACCTCTAGAGGAAGATTGGAACCATTCCCCTTATAAACAAGAAGAGTTGTGGCGTGCTTTGTGTACAGTGCCATTCACTATCAAGCTTGGTATATGTGCCTAACAATTGATAAAACATTTGTCTTCTTTTTTCCCTCTCCCCCTCTTCCCCCCTTCTTTTGTTAGCAAGGAAAATGCTAATGTGTTGCAGTTCCTCGTTTTGATGTCATGTCTTGAAGAATGTAAGTTGACATCCAGACGCTTTTAAAATGTCACTTGCAGTGTTTAGCGATACATCATGAAGCCCTTATGCAAAAGAAAGGAAATATGCTTCTAAGGGAGTTTATTTATTTTATCTGAATTATGAACTATCCGTGATCACACAGGTTTGGCAGTGGGCAGCATCTTTCCACCCTCTCTCTAAGGGCACACCAGGGTAGATGAATGCAAAAGCAAAAGAGAATTACTGCAGGATAAGGATTCATTTTCTACCTACTAGGTCAGTGATGGAGAACCTTTTAGAGACCCAATGCCCAAAGTGTGATTCAAAACGCACTAATTTTTCGCAAACTGACAATACAGCAATTTAACCTGAATACAGGTGGCTGTGAAGGGGCGATGTCGGGTGCCGACAGAAAGGGCTCCGAATGCCACCTTTGGCACCCATGTCATAGGTTAGCCAATACTTACTAGTAGAGATGGGCACGACTCAGCGAAATTTTCATTTTCATTTTCGTTTTTTCATTTCGTTTTGTAACAAAAACAAAAACGAAAATTTTTCAAAAACCAAAACGGAAACGGAAACGAAACGACCAATTTTGCCGTATTTTTCGTTTTCGTTGCGGCAAATCCATTGAACTGAAAAGAATGCAAACGAAACAGCAATTTTTCGTTTTCATTTTCATTTTTTCGTTTCGTTACGAACTGAAAATGAAATGAAATTTTTTTCAAAAAGAAAACGGAAAATGAAAACGAACCGAAACGGATCCCCAAACGACCAAACGAAAAAGAAACACAATTTTTTTGAGTCGTGCCCATCTCTACTTACTAAGTGTATAGAAGATCTGTGTTTATAATGTAGGGTGCTTTCCAGATAGCATGACTGCCACAACTCCTTGTTTCCACTTTCCTTTCAACAATGAGTCATACCAGACACAGCTGAGGATGAATGATTGTGGAATTGGTCTGTGAGGAACAACTAGGTTCTACCTGAGGCAAATATGGATCCCATGACACACACATATGGGAGGGGGTACAGAATACAGTGGTCCCCCACCCTTTCATGGTTCATATACTGCAGTCCTGTATATTGCACGACCACAGTACAGTGGTACCTTGTATAAAGGAATTAATTCATTTCAAATGAAATTATGTTAAGCAAATTTTCCTTTATATGAATTTCCCATAGGAATGCATTGAAAGCAGAGTAATCCCTAATTGTGAAAAATTTTATGTTGTACAGATTCGCCCCATAGGCAATTCTGTTAAGCAAATTTCCCCTATCTCCGAAATTTTTTTGTTGTACAGATTTTATGTTATACAAACCCTTTGTTATACAAGGGTCCACTGTATATGAAAAAAGGCTCCCTGGGGTAAGGGGGAAAGGCCTGTTTCATGCTTCCCATACTCACCCCAGGACTGGGTCTTCCATGAATGGGCCTGTGAGGGCCTTCCCAGGCATTCTGGAGGCCCCCAAACGGCCTCCCTGTGAACCGGAAGTAATTTCCGGGTTGCTGATATCATTTCTGAGGCCTCAGAGGGAAGTCACTTCTGATTTGCTGGGAGGCTCTTTTGAGGCTCTAGAAGGCCTGGGAAGGCCCTTGCAGGCCTGTTTGGGGCAGCACCAGGCTGGGGGTAAGTACAAGAGCTCCCAGCTAGGCAACCCAGGCCGGAGCCGACCTGCATCTGCATATCGTTGATTTTCAATTATCACGGGTCATGTCCCTAAACCCACAATAGGCGGGGGTCACTGTAGTACAAATTACAACAATTATTTTGTCATTTTGGTGCTTCCCCAGTGTGGCACCTGGGGCACATGTCCTACTTGTGGCCATGAGGAATACACACACACACACACACACATACACACACACACACACACACACACACACACTTTGCAGACCACACATTCATGCATTTGCATAGGTCAGACACCTCTTGAATAGTTGCATTGGTGTATTTCCAGTGATAAAGTATGCCACCATTAATCAGAACCTATATTTCTTGTTGGTGCCAGGCCGTGCAATCATGGCGAGACAAGCGAAAATGACAGCTCACAGATGGAAAATATTCAATGTACATTCCAGTCCCAAAGAAAACAGACACCAAAACATACAATAACTATAGGCCTATTGTTTTAAATTCTCATGTGAGCGAAGTGATTCTCCAGGTTCTGCCACAAAAACTGAACTCTATATTGAACAAATTTTTGCTACACCTGAAGTTCAAGTTGAACTTAGAAAGGACAGAAGCACTAGAGATCATGTTCCATATATATGTTGCCTGCTAGAGCACTTTTCAGAAGCAAAATATCGAAAAAGAATTTTTTAAGCTCCCCTAAAAAGGAAAAAGGAAGCTAGACAAATTCAGCATTTGTCACGGTACAAGACCGTGAGGTAGCACTTGTCACGAGACAAGTTATCACAACCACCAGAACACTGAAACAGGGACAAAACCATGTGATCACAACCAGCTCTGCCATGATACAAAGCTAGTCACGGAACAAAGGACGTGAAGTAACCGCCCAAGAGATTTTGCACAAATGGTAGAGACCTTCTTGAGGAAGGGAGAGGCCCTTGTCTCAGTCCTGTGCTGAGAGTGGGAAAACCTTATGGGGCTTGAAAACTCCTTGTTCTGCTGAGAAAATCTAAACTGCTGACAGTCCAAAAATTAGTCACCCACTCACCATCCATTGCATCATGACTGGAAACTACCTGTGGCTCAGAAACAAGCACTCTTCAGGACCACTTCGCTCGCAATGCCCCAAAAGGAAATCAGGGAGGAACATAGATATGAGAGGTGTGGACAGAAAGTGAGTGAAAATATAACCATTGAACTGTAGAGCTGGAAGAGACCCTATGAATCATTTAGTCTGGCACCTTTCAAGGAGGTACAGTGGGGAAAATTGAACTCTCAAGCTTTTGCTATGCAGCCAGAGGCCAATATGTGTCCATTCACATCAGGATAGGAGCATTTCCTGCACTAGCACTAAACCAGTGGGCATTACTTCAGCATTACTGTTGACGGGCACACTGTTGTATTCATGAATCGCACCACTGCTTAAAAGCTTCTGATGACTATGTTATTTCTTCTTATTAGTGTACTTGTTGCAAATACCTACCTTTGGGGTATTTGGTGGACCTACGTGTATAGAAACAGTCACTAACTTGCCAAGAATTCATATCAATCTGCTGCTTGGCCGTGAGGAAACTGCTTAGTCTGTGGCTCTGAATGCACATGCTCCATTCAGACTAGAATATGGACTTTGTGTCTTGGTTCCCTATACAAGCAGGTGCAATGGCCCTGTTTTTTCCCCTCACCCACTCGCTTGAAAGATAACTGCATGAAAGATTGAGAAGTGCAAGTAAAATAGCCAGATAAGTGCCGACAGTCGATATCTCAATTGTTAGGATGGCAGGGGTGGAGAATGCAGTTTACAGTGAAGAGAGGAGCACAGAAGCATGGAATTGTATCAGGGTTCTTCAGGAATCCAGAGTCAGAGTTTAAGAATGGCATCTGTTCAATCTAAAGAGTATTGTGGTAAAGTGCTTTCTTCACATTTCTGCTTAGTAAGTGCGACACAAGGGTTTTGTCCTTATTTTGCAAGGAAACAAAAGGAAAATGTCTAATTTTAGGTCTGTGCAGAGGAAGCGTTCAAGTGCTGTGCAGTCATGATGAAAGTCAACACAGTTGGGAAGCTCAGCACAGCTGCGGACCATAAAATGTCCAGTTAGGAACAATCAAGATGAGAAAAAACACCTCCAAGTTTTCCTGTGCTAGTGATGGGACCTTGGGGCTAAAACTCAACTCAACCCAACCCAACTCAATTCAACCCAAGCAAACAAGCAAGTAAGCGAACAAGTGAATAAACAAAACATCCCTGAAAGAGGCCTGCCCCCCCCCCAATTTTTGGAGTCTCTCGTGGTTTTGCAATAGAAAGCCTCTGAAATACCAGTTATCGTGGATTTTGAATGGAATGCTTACAGATATTATGGATTCCTTAGGTGTTTTGCAATTTCCTGCTGCTAAAAGGCAAACCAAGCAGCCATTACAAAACACAGTATGTAAGAAATACGTAACTTTACAATGTTGTTGATTTTTCTTGGGGGGAGGGACTCCCCCCCCACACACACACCCATCCCATTACCTTTATTTTTGTCTAGAGGGCCTCCCATCATCTTCACCTAGTATACTACTGCCTGCCAGACAGAAACTATCAAAGGGGTAGGAGATACAGCTGTCTCCTCAATTCCACATATACAGCCCTTAATGAGAGGGGGGGTATTTAGATTATGATCAGGTTGAAGATTTCTCTTATCTGTAGTGTTTCCTTTAAAGTCAGCAGTGCCCAAACTTTTTGTAAGGAGGGCCAGATTTGGTGGCTGAGAATGTGTCAGGGGCCGGTTGCTCCCCGACCCTGCCACCCCACTGCAAGCCCCACCCACTGACTCCTTCCAACCCCACCTGCAGGAAGGAAGGCACGGATCAAGGGAGGGAGGGAGGGAGGTGGAAACCAAGAGAGGAAGGAAGGAAGGTGGGGAACAAGGAAGTGAGGGAGGGAAGGAGGTGGAGACCAATGGAGGGAGGGAGGGAGGGAGGTAGGGAGGTGGGGTGTAGGGAATCTTTACCGGCATGCCTCTGTGGCATCGCCATTAACAGCAAGTCACGTAGCAAGCAGAGCAAGGTTAACACATACGCACTGGCACTCTTAGAAATGCTCAGATACTATGTTGCACATTAGATGGAAAAACACTTTGTGATTGGCTGAAGTTACATGGTCTGATCAAGTTCCCAGGCTAATTTCACACATGCGCAGTAGTTTGCATTCCTGCTCATGCTCAGTGTGTTAAGATTTAGACAAAGAAGTAACTTTATTTAGGCATTACGTAGATGTGTAAGTTTCTAATTGGTTAAGAAATTACTGCAAAGTCATATGGGATTTGTAGTCATGTGGTTTTCAATAAAACAGCCTTGCTGGGGTGCGGCAGGAGGGAATCAAGAATAAAAGAGAATCAAGGGGGAATCAAGAATCAAGGGGGAATCAAGAATAAAGGAGAGAAGGAGAGCTGCTCCATTTTGCACCAAGAAGAACACTTGTCGGAGTCTTTATTTTTCCAACCCATTGGGGGGGGGGGCTTGCTGGTTAAGCTTTCCTGCTGGGTTCCCACATCTACTCTCAAGCCTTAAACGTTAAGGCTTCCCTGGGTTTAATTCCTACATTTGGCAAGCAACTTTCCAAGCCTCACAGATTGGGGCTTCCCACGGGAGTAATTCCCACATATTGGCGAGCCAAGGCAGGAGTCGAACTACGATCGCTCACCATCCTTATCCGGGCAAAAGGATCCCAAGCGCGCTCAAATCACCATCGAAGACGTACCTTCGATCCCATTGGTGAGTTATCCCGTACTTTAAGACTACCAATACTGTTTCAACATGGGCGGGAATGCTGTTTCCTCCCCGCAACAAAAGTTCTGCCAGGAACTGCATTATCTGCTCACTAAGAATAGCTACGAAACTCCTCTAAAGGAGGTGGAAGATCTTGCCAAAGAAATTGCTGAAATATGTCCTTGGTTCCCACTAGCTGGCATGTTAGATCTTCAAAAATGGGACAAAATTGGATACTGCCTTCGGAATCATCCCAAAGTTAATTTTAAGGTCCGGCACACGTGGTTTCAGGTCCGTGCGTGCCTTCAAGGACCCACTCCAGACAATCCTTTATTGGCAATAAAGTCTTTGCCATCACCATTGCCTATCATGCTGCCTCCCTTACCAGCCTCTTGGCTAATTGTGGCTCCTAAAGCTCCAGCACCACCGCCGGTGAGCACAGCTCTGCCTGCACTCCCGTCAGCTCCACTACCAGCGTGCCCAGCCCTTGAATTTCCAAGCCAGCTGCCAGATTCACTGCCTGAGCCCTCTCCAGCCTTATCCATTGCAAATGATGGAAAATTGCTCAGTGCTGGCTTTGTTGACGCTGTTCCAGCAGCAGCCTTGGCCATCGAGCCTGTGCATCTTGCTTCTCCAGTCCTGCAAGCTACTGCCCCTGCTCACGCTGAAAAAAATGCCCCAATTCCCTCTGAAGCACTGAAAGAGGGTGAGGACGCTTATGCAAAGGACACTGCACTCTCCAGTGTGGCTGAAATTGTTCTTAAGGCTGCCAAAACTGACTCTAATGTTGCTGGGCTTGCTGCCATTCGTCAGGGTGCCAAGGAGTTGGTTGCTGAATTTGTGTCTCACTTGATTGTGGCGTTTGAAGAGCAGGTGGGAACTACGGAAGTGTGGATAATCTTTCCCAGGATGCTTTGTATAGGCATCATTAAACAATTGGCCTTTGAGAACTCTAATGCTGGCTGCAAGCTAGCTGTTGCTACTTTCTCCGGCAGTTCAACTATCTCGCTGGCTGATATTCTGCGTGCGTGCCGATTTGTGAGTACTGACTCTGATAAGGCAGATGACGGTGGTGGCGGTGGAATGAAAGGGGTTAATGAGATGTGGAACAGTAATCATGATGAGGAGGAGAAATCCAGGCTTAAACAAGGCCCCTGTTCCATGGGTGAAGCTGCTTCTATGCACCCCCCATGGGAAAAGCTCTGCTTTCCTTCATTCCGAAAAGGCGTCTCAACTGATACAGTCACCATGCCGTGCCTCGACTCCCTTCATTGTTTCCACCCACTGAACATTGTGGTGGCCTGATTACTGCGTTACATGGATGAAGTTAGTGGAACAGTTCCAGATATCAACGGTTCTATCCTTACCAGCTGTGAACTGTGAATTAGCCCTGAAAACACACTTTGTTCTGAAAAGGCACTTTTTTCTAAAACATTCCATTCCTTTGCTGTCAGAAAATCAGCCTCAGAGTGAAACTGCCATGGATCTCTACCTTGTTGCAAGGGAAACATTGAATCAGCGTTTCAGAAGGTCACCTGAGACTGCTTGTCTTGCCATCCTGCCTTCACTTTATGTCTCTGTCAATGACTGTGGACAATAGGCTGTTTATAACAATTGCCTCTGTTTAATTTCCTTTTTCACAGGTCATCTTAACAAATTTTTCCTTTGCAGCTTTTTCTGGGAAGGATCAGAGAAAGTTTGCATTCAACTTTCTATGGTTTAACAAATTTCTTTCCTTTACAGCTTTTCCGGGAAAGATGCCAAGGTTTCTGATAAGGGGATTCACACTGTTCTTACGCTGGCAATCGCTGCCTAGCTATCTATGTACTGTTCATTGTTCTTTGTTTCAAACCTTCTACAGAAATGCTGCGCTTTTGGCTTATTCTAAGACACACACACTAATTTGTTTTCTCATGAGATTTTCAAGACCTTTTTGCATCCTTTGGAACTTACAAACGGGGAAAGGGATGCTTATTTGCTTATGGTAGATTTTAGTACTGTAGTTTTCAAAGTGTTTGTGTTTTTGCTTTAAAATTGGCTGCTTGTTTTCCATAAGCAGGTTTCATTCTTCCATTGAGTTGCATTTTAGGACTGAACAACAGCTCCGTCCTAAAGGCCTACAGACTACTGTCTGGCTTCAACTGGCAAAAATCAGTGATGCACTAAGTTTTGTCTTTCTACCAGCTATGCTGCTGGGAATTTACTTTGCCTTCACCATGCTTTATTCATAATATCACAGACAATTCTGGTCTCAATGAACAAATGAACAGTGAAGAGACCTTAGTGAATGGCTCCAGCTGGAGTTCAACCACCAAGTGACTTCCTAAATCTGCTTTTACTTTTTCACAACACTAGTACCACACAACTGAATTGTCTTGTTATTATTTTTGCATATGTGTTGCTTCAACTACATTCCAGCTATCAGATTCTGTTTGCTGTTTCACAATGGTTTAGAAATATAGTGCTAGTTTCAGGGATCACCTATCTTTTGGGGTTTTAGAGCATTTTTGAAAGCTAACAGCTAATTCGTGTAACAAGAGTCAATGCTTCAATGTAAACATAATTATGGGTAAATGAATAACAAATCAGCACAATACACTCCTCAATATTGGTTTCAGAAAGGCAAAGCTTGCCTCTTGCCTGCCTCTTGCCTGCTCTCTGACTAAATAATCACACTTCCAAGGCTCAAACTGAAATTAGACAGTTACTTTAGATAACAGAGATGACATTGGTTTTATACTGCTGCAGTTGCATAAAGGCTATGCTTAGTATTGTGGTATGCATTATTATCATAAGTTGCTGCCTTTAATGTATATTTACTATATCTCAGATTTTTTGCTATTGCTAATTGCTACTTCTGGTTTCACGCAAAGACAAGTGTACTGCCACCTTCAGGTTGAAACTGGCTACAGCACAGTCTGAAGGTTGAAAACATAGTTATATTCTCACTTATTCCAATACTATTGTGTTATCGTAGTTAGTTGATTACTACGAACTCAGTGTTCCTATTCTTCAAAAAATTTAAAAACAAAAAGAGTGAAATGTAGGGAATCTTTACCGGCATGCCTCTGTGGCATCGCCATTAACAGCAAGTCACGTAGCAAGCAGAGCAAGGTTAACACATACGCACTGGCACTCTTAGAAATGCTCAGATACTATGTTGCACATTAGATGGAAAAACACTTTGTGATTGGCTGAAGTTACATGGTCTGATCAAGTTCCCAGGCTAATTTCACACATGCGCAGTAGTTTGCATTCCTGCTCATGCTCAGTGTGTTAAGATTTAGACAAAGAAGTAACTTTATTTAGGCATTACGTAGATGTGTAAGTTTCTAATTGGTTAAGAAATTACTGCAAAGTCATATGGGATTTGTAGTCATGTGGTTTTCAATAAAACAGCCTTGCTGGGGTGCGGCAGAAAAAATCAAGAATAAGGGGAATCGAGAATCAAGGGGGAAATTGGGAATCAAGAATCAAGGGGGAATCAAGAATAAAGGAGAGAAGGAGAGCTGCTCCATTTTGCACCAAGAAGAACACTTGTCGGAGTCTTTATTTTTCCAACCCATTGGGGGGGGCTTGCTGGTTAAGCTTTCCTGCTGGGTTCCCACATCTACTCTCAAGCCTTAAACGTTAAGGCTTCCCTGGGTTTAATTCCTACATTTGGCAAGCAACTTTCCAAGCCTCACAGATTGGGGCTTCCCACGGGAGTAATTCCCACAGTGGGGGCCAAGGGAGGGAGGAAAGAAGGATGGTGGGAACCAAAGGAAGCACAGGGAGCCATGGCCACTGCAGGGGAATGTGTGGGTGAAGGAGGGGGGAGGGGTGGTCCAGCCAGCCACGGGCCACTCAGAATGGCCTGACGGGCCGGATTTGCCCCCCCCCCCCGGGCCGGACTTTGGGCAGGCCTGCTTTAGGTGAATTGATGAGTCTGATGTGGATGCTGATGTGGCAAGGAGAAATGTGAACCCTCAAGCAACCTTAGTGCCTGAATAGGTCTGTGGGTAAATGATTTTTCTTTCCTTTCTACTGTTTTTGTTTAGTATTCTTGGCCTTGTTGTTGTTTTTCATGGACTAGTTTTGATGATTCGGTCAGACTTCTTTGGCTCTAATGCCAGAAACTCACATGGGAAAACCCAAATGAAAGATGCAGGTATTTTCAAGTGTTCTGAAAGGACTATTACCCCAAAGCAGCCCAAACTGAAAGAGGAGCCTCCTGAAAGACCCTACGGAGGGAACTTTCCTTAACTGTTTCCCCTTTTAAGGTGCTTGTGGCTATTGTTGTTGTTATATGCCATCCAGTTGCACTTGACTCATGGCAACCCTGATAGGGTTTTCAAGTTAGGTGAGATGAAAAGATAAAGACATCACCCCACTTGTTCTTCTAACAGTGCCATCCCTCGGTGAGTTTCCATGGTTGAGCAGAAAAAGTGAACCAAAATCTCCTGCAACCTCATCTATCATTGCCTCCCCACCACCACCACCACTAAATAAAGAGGTGAGACACAAGGAATGGGTTTCATTGCTTGGGCCACAACTTTATTAACTCTTAACACAATAGAAAGCCTCTGAAATACCAGTGATTGTGAATTCTGGTTTCTCGGGTAGTGTATAGTCCTGGGAATAGGAATACTGTAAGTGGACATCTATTGAGTTTGTGCTGGGCAAGTCCCTTGGCCCAGGACCCCATTACCCATTGTCAGCCTTGTGTGGCTGTCTCAACAGGTGGAATATACTTAGGTCCATCTCTATCCTAATTATCATGAATATACAGGGAACAAACCAAAAAACAATCCAAGGTGTTTATGGAAAATTGATGATTCATTGGTTTGGGTCAGTTTGGGTTCATCCAAACTGGACAAAGAGAGGCTGAGAAGCAGTTCCATGCACAGAGACAGTGGGCAGGTAGCTGTTGTGATACCTCATTGTATTTTAGTAAATAATTCTTTTGACAAACTGGTAGCTGTTGTACTACTGGGTTGTATTAAAATATTGAATGAACCAACAAATTGATTCATGGTTCAGTGGTGGGGGGAGGGAGAATCAGAAACGCGTGGTTTGTGGACTTCACTGAACCACAGATCAAGATGAACCAGCATTTTGCTGATTTATGTCCATCTCAACTCATGAATGGAGGCCGGTGTAGCCCAGGGATGTCTCAGAAGACCACCCTTACTTATGCACCTGAATCTCATAATATATGGTACCTATCCATGGACCCTCATCCTTAGGCTGCCCTATTTCCAAACCTCATCCCACTTAAATTTTCCAAATCCTAAAATCCCCTGCTGGGTCCCTTTGCCTGTTGAACTTTAATACAAAAGCCAGCACTGCTAGCCTCCCTTGAACAGAATGTTGAACTAGGCCCCTATCCCGCATGCAAATACAAAACTACATAAGCTGAGTAGAGAGAGTCACAAAACGAAATTGTTTTTGTTTTGTTTTTCATTTTTCATTTTGTTTCCTAATGAAACAAAAAATGAAATGCCTTTTTAAAATGAAATGAAATGAAATGGAAATTTTCACTTCATCCCATTTCGTTTTTTATATTTTAATTTTTATTATTTATTTTGACAAAATAAATAATAAAAATAAGTGCCAATCAGCTGATTGGTCCTTGTTAAAAATGCGGATTGCCAGCAAGGCCCTGCATGTCAGCTGATTGGTGCTTGTCAAAAAAAGAAAGAAAGAAAAATAAATAATAAATAATAAATAAATACTTTTTTAAAAAATCACTTCAAACGAAGTGAAACAGAAGAAAACGGAAAATGAAACGAAATGCCATTATCACATTTTGTGCCCATCTAAAGCTGAGGCACGGGAATAAGCCATAGCACTGACAGTGTGGATATCAATCTGTGGTAGCCAGTAAAATAGACCAAGAACAGCTTAGACGTATTCTCTCATCCTTGTCATTACCTGGTGTCTGGGATGCAGCTTGAACAAGCCACCTATGGACTCACAAAACCAGCACAAGAAGGCCCTGCCTGGGGCCACAATCTAGCAAGAACCATTAGATGGACAATCCATTTCTGTAACTCCCTGAGCGACAGTTTCCTGCTTGCCATTAAGGAGTTGACACACCCTGAGTCTTCCTGGCTGGTTGTTTAGTGCCCTTCAGGCTTGAATTGTGACGTCAATCTCAGTATGCAAGAAGGTAAGGCTGGACGTGGGCTCCTCTCTCTTTGCCACCAGGAAAGGCAGCCCTATAAGAGTTCTTGCATTCAGATACTTACAGCCTGGAATGGCGGAGCTGCCCCCTAGCAGCCAGGCTGATGAGTTGGCTCTTTGTTCAGAACTTAAAACAAACATACCTTGTTCGTCTGACTTGGTGCACTGGCTCTCCAACATCAGAAGGCTAACAGAGAAGAGGAGAAGACGACAAATTGAATGTGGCAACACAAGAACGGCCAACTAAACTGAACCACTTCTTTAATCCTAGGATGGGGGCTCCTGCAACTCTGCCCAGGAGGCCCCTCAAGGAGGAAAGGGAGGCAAAGAAAGAGGAAAACTCACCCAATTCCACTGGAGGAGAAGCTTCCAAGCAGAACCACTTCTTTGAATTCCATGTGCAACAGCAAAACAGAGCATGCTGAGGACAACCTCAGCTTCAATGTTCAGACCTCTGGCAGCCAGCCATCTTCAGCCATGGTCAGAATTCAACCACTTTATTCTAATTTCTGTTTTGCTCCTTTGCTAATGTCTTCCCAGCTTACGAGTCCAAGGCTGTAAACAGAGAGGAAGATTATGAGCTTCAACGAACCTGGATATTCCACCCTTCCCCACCAGCATACTCCCCTGCTCCAGCAAGGCACTTTTGGGTTAAGCCCCAGGATCCGTGAGACTCTTCCTCCAAGGCATCATTTTCTGGCAGAACTATTGTTTGGGAAAGAGAACCAACAAAGGTTAAGAGAAGAATCCCCAAGCCCTACTTCACCAACTCCCAAGCCTTATGCCTCTGTATGGGCCATCTTTCACCGTAAAGGTGAGGGACCAGATTCTGCCCTAAGGCCCAATTTGGCATGTGAACCGCTCTGGAAACTAACCTATGGCCCAGACCCGAGCACCAGCTCCAGAAGTTGAGGGTTGCAAGAAAAATTCGGCACTCAACACTCATGAGAACCCTGCAAAACAAAACATTCAATCCATTAAAGACAAAAAACAACAATAAAAAATACATCCATTGGAGGGACATTCCTCTACACACTATGCTACCTGGGTATACAGAAAGAGACTGAGTTCTAATGATTGCAGATTAAGCTCTTGCATTCAGATACTTACAGCCTGGAACGGAGGAGCTGCCCCCAACAGCCAGACTGATAAGTTTACCCTTTGTGCAGAACAAAAAACAGACATACCTTGTTCCTCTGACTTGGTGCACTGGCTCTCCTTCATCAGGAGGCTAAGAGAGAAGAGGAGAAGAAGAAAAATGGAAAGTGACAACAGAAGAACACCCAACTAAACCAATACCCTCCTTTGATCCTTGGATGGTGCCTCCCACAACTCTGCCCAGGAGGCCCATCCCGGAGGGAAGGGAGGCAAAGAAAGAGGAAAACTCACCCAATTCCACTGGAGGAGTAGCTTCCATGCGGAACCACGTCCTTGAATTCCATGTGTAACAGAAAAACCTTCCACTACTATATTGCAGTAGGATTGGCTGAGGATTATCAAGAACCCCAAACAAGGCACATAAAAAGAGAACGTCAGGGAGCTTGCTCCTTTCTGACCCAGTGAAATCTCATTGCCGATAAGAAGCGACAAAGGGAGGAGGAATGTTGGTGGGAAATGCCTTTCTTGTGCTTGGCAGTGAACCTGCAAACAAAGGGAGAGACCATGTTTCAGATATACTTCTGAGCTGATGAAGAACTTGAACAACTATCCCCATCCTCCCTGGTGCCCCATTGCCTGTACTCACCTTTAACTCTTGCATGTGATGCCCCCAAATTGCTTTTGAAGAACTGCAACCTTGGCAACTGAGGGGATGGGCCACCCAGCAGCCCCATTAGGAACTATCGGCTATCCTTACCTTGGAGGTTTGCTGGCCAGTCAGCTCTGCTGAAATGGAAGTTGGCTGACAGCCCCACTGGCTGTTTGGTGGGCAACTGGGGCTGAGAAGTTGGCCCTAGATTGAATCAAGCTGGAATGGTTTCTGGTCTCCAAAAATAGAGGACAAGTTAAACTCCGCTCTAAATTCCACCCATTTTATAAACCTGAAACTGAATCTGTCCACGGCACCAAACTCGTCAGAGGCCATCCTCCATTATGAGAACCTGATGGCAGCAATAAATGGTATTTTATGCCAGCAAACCCGCCAGGGGTCCTATAAGGATTCAAGATTTAAATCCAACTCCTGGTTTGACAAAGATTGTCTCCTCCTGAAAAATCAGCTACGCTCTTTGTACTATTCCTATCGGCTCAACCAGCCGGACTCTCCCCCCTCAAGTGAATATATCAACCTAAAAAAGCAGTATAAGCTTGTAATAGCCCAAAAGAAGCAACTTATGATCAAGAAAAGATGGGAAATAATGATTCGCACTGTTCGGTCAAATAACAGCAAACAGTTCTGGCTGTTGGCCAGGGGTGCCCTAAAAAGCAGGACAGGTTCCCTGGGTGTTCAGGTCCCTGCACATGTCTGGAAGGATGACTTTACAAACATATTCTTCGATCCTGAAACTTCTGATTTAACTCCTTCACAGCCAACCTCTTTAAACTTACCTAAATGGGACCCAGTAAATATTTCAGAAATCAAATCTCTAATTACAAACTTAAAACTGGGAAAAGCTGCTGGACCTGACGGAATTCCCCCGGAACTCTTAAAAAAGCATCTGGACTGGTGGGCCACACCTTTGGCCACTCTCTTCACATTAATAGATCAGACTGGAAGGGTACCCTCATCATGGACTAAAGCTATCATAGTACCCATCTTCAAAAAAGGAGACCCTCAAGTTCCAGGAAATTATCGCACTGTTAGCCTGCTGTCAATCTTGGGGAAACTTTATGCTCGACACCTAGCAAACAAACTGACAGCCTGGATGGACAATCAAAAGATATTGGGCCCAAAACTGGTAAGCATTGGAACAGGAAGAGCAATTTTGGTAAGACAGACATCTTGATGGCAGCTATCCTACCCATTAATGATAACTGAAGTCTAGCCCAAGTAGCTAAATCATCTTTTATAGATTTAATCAGGGGAGTATAATTGTTGTCAATGAGGGTGGAACATTTATTTGAAACCGTTATGCCTAAATATTTTGCTTTGTTCACATGTGTGAATCCTGATATGTCCACTAATCCTTGGATATTGGATGTTGGAAGTGTGAGCAAGAAATCGGTTCTTTTTACCATATGTGGTGGACTTGCAAAAAAGCTAAATTATTCTGGAATATGGTTAAGAACTTATTAGACACTGTGTTGAAGGTCAAGCTAAAATATACACCAGAACTTTTTTTGCTAAATATTATAGACACAGAGGTAATTTATGACCAAAAATATGTAATTAACCACATTATTGTAACAGCCGGAATTTTGTACGCTAAACTTTGGAAAAACTCTGCAATACCTTCAAAAGACGCCCTGAAAGGAAAATTATACTCGGTGATCGAAATGGACAGAATTTCTGGCCACCTGAAAGGAGAAGACGAGGATATTCTGATAAGAAGATGGCAAGAGTTAATAACTGTGTTAAAAACCTTATAAAGGATGTTTGTGAGCTGTGGTGTTATCAATGTAAGATGATTCTGTTTTATTTTATTTTTTTTCCCCTTTACAAAATAATAAAAAAAAAAATGAAAGAAAAAAAAAAAGATATTGGGCCCAGAACAGATCGGGTTTTGTAAAAACAGACATACATTAGATCACTGCATTGTATTGGCTCATCTTGCAGAAAAGTATAATTCTATGGGTGGGGGGAGACTGTTTGTAGCTTTTTTCGATCTAAAAGGGGCCTTTGATTCAATCTCAAGGAAACTACTATGGGCCAAATTGGAAAAGTCCCCAATTGACAGGAGATTGTTGTTTCTTATTCAAATGTTGTATCTTAATACGAGCTGCCAGGTTCGGTATGGACCTACTGGTAAATTGTCTGATACGATCTTGAATAATAAGGGGGTTAAACAGGGATGTATCTTGGCACCCTATCTATTTAACCTTTTCATTAATGATTTGAGTGATTCTCTAAACCAAGTCGAAGGCCATCCCCCCAAGCTTGGCCCTCAGCAAATCCCATTACTCCTGTATGCAGATGACGCGGCAGTTCTGTCTCTAACCCAATTGGGCCTAAAGAGGCTTATAACTGCCTTTGCAACTTACTGTGACAATAACTGTCTGTCCATCAATGCCCAAAAATCAAAGATCCTAGTGTTCTCAAAGAGGTGGAAAAGAATGCATTGGCCCCTACAAAATGACATTCTGGAGCAGGTTAAAGAATACAAGTATTTGGGGATCTCCTTTAGATATAATATGAGCTGGGTAGCCCATCGAAATTATGCCCTTAACCTTGCAAAATGTAGCTCTCTTGCAGTGGCCCAGTTTTTCTATAGGAGTGGAGGACGCTACATCCCTTCAGCCATACGGGTCTTTCACGCAAAAACAAGAGCACAATTATTATATGGCATCCCCATTTGGATTAATGCATATAACCCTGACGTTGAAAGAATTCAATCCATGTTCTTGCGTCGAATCCTAGGGGTCCCTAACTGTGTAGCGTATGCAGTCCTGTGCCTTGAAGTAGGAGTAGGTCACCTGGAAACTTCTGCTTGGACTCAGACTTTAAAGTTTTGGCTCAGATTACATTTCTGCGCAGACCAACTGGGGTTTGTGTATAACATGCTGGCTGATTCTTATCAAAGCCAGTGGCAATTCTCCATTAAACAAAAAATTAGGTCCATAGGTATCCCTCTTGAACATATCCTGATGCTAGGGCAGAAACAGGCCCTAAGAATTCTCACCCAGAGGTTATGTGACATAGAAAGGCAGGAACTCCTTTCGCAGGCACATAGAACCTGCTCCCCTCTGTCACAAGGTGTTTTCCCACCGTATAGGACCCCTGCAGCTTACCTAACCTCACTCTGTTCACCACAGGCCTGCAGGGCCTTTATGCTGGCCAGGATGAATGTGCTGCCTTCAGCACTGCTTCAGGGTAGGTTCCAGGGAATACCACGTCAAGAGAGATTTTGCCCATGTGGAAACGAGGCTCCTGAGTTTCTTCAGCATGTGCTTTTATTTTGTCCACTCTATGAACAAATTAGAAACACCCTAATTTGTCCACTGTTGAAAAAATTCCAAGGCCACCCTTCCAAGTGGTTAGTTCAATACTGTCTAATAGACAAGAACTCACACGTTACAGCACAGGTTGCAAAGTTCTTTCTAGCTGCCATTCGAAAGAGAGCAGAGATCACTTCGGACACCCATTCCCATGTTCCTATTTATTAGTACTTCTCTTTGCTTTTCTTCTTGCCTTTACTGTATATTTGCAGATATGGGTCATATGACCGCAATAAACTTGACGTTGGAAACTTGACGTTGGTTTCTGGAGGCAATCATTTCGAGACCAAGGCTGTCCTCAACAGCACGGATTGTCTGCCTGCGCCTTCTTTTAGCAAGTCAATCCACTTCATATTTAGCCTTCTCCTGTTGCCTTCAAACTTTCCCAGCATCATGTCTTGTCCAGATAATTCTGTCTCAGCATGGTGTGCCCAAAGCGTTTATTATTATTATTATTATTATTATTATTATTATTATTATTATTATTATTATTATTATTATTATTATTATTATTATTATTATTATTATTACTGTTCTAGTACTTGCTATTAATACTGTTATGATTATTTAGCTTGTTATTGGATTTAACACATCCATCCATCCTTGGAGCATATCATACATAGGGCAGATTTCCTAGGAAAGACCATTACACTGTGAAAGATTGAAGGCTGCTGGAAAAGGGCAAGGTCAAACCCACGATCGATCGATTCCCTGAAGGAAGCCCCAGGCTTGGCTTGGCAAGAGCTGAGCGGGCCTGTCGAGGACAACCTGAGCTTCAATAATTCTGCCTCCTTGAGGGGCCTCCTGGGCAGAGTTGCAGGAGCCCCCATCCTAGGATAAAAGAAGTGGTTCAGTTTAGTTGGCTTCGCCATTCCAGGCTGTATCTGAATGCAACTGAGGGAGGCCTGGCATTTCCTAGAACCCACTGCTCCAGCAAGCAAATGCTCATCTGACTAATGAGCCATGTGACCCAGACCTCTCAGGACTCACATTGCCCACTCTGCCAACATGCTAACCTTCTCAGAGGCCACACAGGAAACTGAGCAGCCAATGGGAAGTGCCCTATCCATGGAGTAGCCACCTTCAAAACAAAACCTTAACGATTCCACACCATCTGGATGGAGAAAGAGCAGATGGAACACTGACTTATGGTTGTACTTCATCAACTCCATGCCCCTACCACAGACGTCCAACAACCACCCAACTGGGACATCAAAAGAAGTACATTTAATTGCCTAAAATGGATGAGTAGGAATTATAGCGTTCTGCAGTTTCAATTTCATCCAGTGGCTCCAGCACATTTTGTTGGTGGCAAACCTTCGGCATTCCAGATGTTTTGGACCACAACTCCCACAGTCCTTTGTCATTGGAAATCTAGGTTTGGAATTCTGGGAGTTGTGGTCCAAAACATCTGGAGTGCTATAGGTTCGCCACCACTGGGCTATGACAATAAAATGCAGGTCCTGCAATGAGCACCTAGGCCAATGGGGACAAAATTTTGGCACTCCAGATGTTTTGGACCAGAACTCTGACAGTCCTTTGTCACTGGCAATGTAGCCGTGGAATTCTGGGAGTTGCCGTCCAAAACATCTGGAGTGCTGAAGGTTCACCACCACTGGCCTATGCCATAATCCCAAAAAGCTCACCTGCAGGCAGTCACAGCATGCTAGGTGGCCATCTTCCCTAGTAGAGATGGGCACGACTTGAAAAAAAATTTTTTCGAGTTGTCGTTAGTCGGGCCAGTTCCGTTTCGGCTCGTTTCCGTTTTTCGCGAAAATTTGCAAAAATTAGTCGGTTCGGTTTTTTGTTTTTTCGTTGTCGTTAGTACTGGTTTGGGGAGGGGGTAGCGGGCTCCTGGAGGGAGCTGCAGAAGTCAGCCAGAGCCACAAGTGACAGGCTGGCAGACTCTTTGCACCCGCTGTGTCTCACGTACTTGCATGTAGTGCAATGCAAGTAGATCTGGCTTAGGGTTAAGACGGGTTAGCGCAAGGGCTAGGGTTAGGCTAGTTACGGGTGAGGTTAGGGTGAGTATTGGGGTGCACCTCTGGGTGCCTCTCTGACCCACTTAGAAGGACAGTGTACTGGCGTATGGGTTAGGCTTAGGGTTCGGATTTGGGCTACGATTAGTGGGCTGTTTATGCCCGATTGGCACATCCCAGAAGTCTCTGTAGTCAACCTGGCCAAGTGGCCATGCGATTGGTGGAAAATTTGCATGGTCGACTCCCATGGGCGAGCCCATCATTGCAAATGTGCAGGTGTAAAAAAGTAAAATAAAATAAAATCAACGGAGACTTTTTTTTGCAAGAAAAACCCACTGCTGCTACTGTAAAAATTCAAGCATTTAAAATAGCTAATTTTCGCATGTTTCTGTGGTGCTTTGGTGGGATTTTGGGCAACAATTTCAAAAAAAATATTGCGGTCGCCATTTTGGATCCCCCCCCACCGCATGGCAAATGGATGCGCCCTCCCAGCCTGGTACAGTCAGCAAAACCTGGCCATGTGATTGGTGGAATGGCTCCAAAACTTTGCATGGTCCACTCCCATGGGCGAGCCCATCATTGCGAATGCGCAGGTGTAAAAAAATAAAATAAAATAAAATAAAATAAAATCAACGGAGACTTTTTTTGCAAGAAAAACCCACTGCTGCTACTGTAAAAATTCAAGCATTTAAAATAGCTAATTTTCGCATGTTTCTGTGGTGCTTTGGTGGGGTTTTGGGCAACGATTTCAAAAAAAATATTGTGGTCGCCATTTTGGATCCCCCGCACTGCATGGCAAATGGATGCGCCCTCCCAGCCTGGTACCAGCAGCGCAGCAGTAGCAATAGCCAAGGAGAGGGGGGCGGGGAACCCCCCCCCCAAATAAAACACCCTTCTGGCCTGGTAGGTGCCCTCAGACAGTTTTCGCCTACTTTTAGGGCCGGGAATCGGGTTTTTTTTTAACTTTTAAAAACTTTTTTTCTGTGCCGCTTGGCATTGCGCGATGCAAGTAACGAGCACGACAAATCAGACCAAATTGTTCGTTCGTCGGTTCGAGCTCGAATTCTGGTGGAGTAATTCCCGTTTCCGTTTCCGTAGAGTAACGGATACGAGTAACGGAAACGGAAACGGGAATACCGCTAAGTCGTGCCCATCTCTATTCCCTAGGCCACCAATGCCTCCTATTCTATGCTGCATGCTCCTAGCTGGTTTGGCCAATGGCTGGCAAAAGTACACACACACACACACACACACACACACACACACACACACCAGGAGAGGGAGAAGGCATGCCAATGATGCCCCTCATGGTCTTCACAACTTTGCTGCCTATTTCAGGGCCTTCCCTGAGTCTCCTTGCCCTAAAGCAGGCATGGCCAAACTTTGGCCCTCCTGATGTTTTGGACCACAACTCCCAGAATTTCAAGCCTGTATTTCCAATGGCAAAGGACTGTGGGAGTTGTGGTCCAAAGTTTGGACATGCCTGCCATATAGTATCCACCTCATGGTGAAGGAGAATGCCCCAACATGGCTGCCACCTTGCCCTCAAGCCCCTCTTGGGCCACCGACCATGGTCTTCAGGAGGCACCCTGTTAATCCACTTCTTCTCACTACTTCCCATCTGGCGGCAGCCAAAAAGAAATCTGCAATGGTGCAGAGAAAGCCTTTCAGGCTTCCTATCCCACTCCTAACCCTGAAAAGGCCATGAGACGCTTGTATCACTCACCATGCCCCACCTCCTCCCTAGTGGTGAGGGGGGAGATGCTCCCCTGCCTTACAACTGCTTAGCAGCATGTGAATGGAGGCAGTACTCTCTCTACATCACACTGTCTAGCTCTTTCAAAGTACCAAGAGACAATGCTGTAGTGACACTTTGTGATGTGCAGTACAATCCCCTCACTTTTTTAAATGTCCCCTTTCTGTCTTGGAAATCACTCAGAAAAACTCTATTCGCGTGGATGAAGAAATGTGTATGCTTATCAAAGAAAAACAATGTCCAGCCACCAGCACTGAGCAAAAGGAATTTGGTTTGACTGTTCCCAGCATGGAGAGAAAAACATTTGTTCCTGCCACCATTGTAGTTGTTTTACATGAGGAACCTGTCAGCAAAAAAATAACCCTGTTCAGCTACAGAAGCCTGGCTGAGCTCACAGGGATGCAGAGCCAGCTCTTTTCGAGTTAATCGCTCAGCGCATTCGACCTAGATGAGCAAATGCCGTAGCTTTGCCTTCATTTTTGGGATAAGGCTCAAGCCCATTCTGACAGGTTTACAAAGCTGTTCTGAAAGTATGGCAGCTCTCATGCATAAAGAAGAAACCAAGCTGTCCTTCCAGGTAAATAAAGTATACAGTGGCAGAGTTTTCCTTCTGCTGCTCCTTTCATGAAAGGATGCTGTTCTCCCTTTCTCTCCCTCTCTCCCTCTCTCCTTCTCCCTCTCCCTCCTTCCCTCCCCTCTCTCTCCCTCTCCCTCCCTCCCTCCCTCTCTCTCTCCCTCTCCCTCTCAGTTATTTGGATCCAGCCACCATCCTTCCAACTCTTTTTTCCTGTTGCTGTCACCTTCTTCTCCCACCATCTGTTGTGAAGTTAGAGTTATGTATTTGGCATTAAATTAGGTTGAACCACAACTGAATGTCCCAGGGTCACCCATTGATCTTCACAGCTTGGAAGGGAACTCGAGGTTCCCCAGTCTTAATCATTATGTACTGCTAAGTCAATCCTGACTTATGGCAACATTTCCAGGGTTCTTTGGGTAGGGAATACTCAGAAGTGGTTTTCCCTTCCCTTCTTCTGGAAGTGCTCTGGAGCTGTGCTTCTTGCCCAAGGCCACAACAGGCTGGCTCTTGTCCCTAAAGAGTGGTGATCTGAGATCTCAACCTCTAGGTCCGCACACAGATAGCTAACCCACTGAACTATCCAGCCATCCTAGCCTCTCACTGATGTGCAATCTTGTCTTTTCTTCTTATGTTTTTTCCCCCCTTTTCTTGTCTTGCAAGGAAGGCAAGCAAGGTTAATGGAAAAGCTGAAAAGAAATTGCCCTCTGTAGAATGAAGTGAGACCCAATTGGATTGTTCGGGTAGAATTTGCTGTCTTCTGTGCTGTTAGGTCCTTTCTGATTTATAGTGAGTAGAGATGGGCACGAAATGGTGATTTGTTTTAGGGTTTGGTTTGGTTCGTTTCATTTTAAATGATTTTTTTTGAAAAATTTGTTTCGTTGTTTCGTTGATTCGTGATTCATTTCCCCTGCTTTGTGCAATTTAATCCATTTGACAGCGCGTGGGCGGGAAAAATAATATTTTAAAAATTTAAAAAACACAGACGTTGACAACAACTGCACAATTTATCCTCATCATTCACATCATCATCATCATCATCTTCAATCATCAACACATCATCCTTACCGGGTGGTGGCAGTGGTGGCAGGGTGATCCTGGCCCTGTGACAGGGGCTTTTTGAGGTGCTGGCTTGGGGCCAGCATTTCTCTCTCTCTTTCTTTTCAAGTGATGACTGTGCAGCCCCTGGGGCCAGGTCGGTGCTCCTTTTTAAAATTATGTTTTAATTTTTTTTCAAGTGCTGATTGTGCAGCCCCTGGGGCCTGGTCAGTGCTGGTTTTATTTTTTATATATTTTTCTTTATTTTGGGGTGCCAACCCAGCCACCCCTGGGGCCGAGTCATCACTCCTTTTTAAAAATTATTATTGATTTATTTTTATTGTTTTAGTTAATTTTTTACTGCAGACCACATGGCCCACGCTACAGCTGTAGCATGGGCCGGTCAGCTTTTTTCCCCCTGGTCACCCCTCCCTGCAGCCAGGAAGACCGGACCTCCAGGAAGGACCAGCACCAGGTAGGAGACATCTCCGGCGCCACCATTAATGAAATGAACCAAACTGAACCAATTTTTTTCGGTTCAGTTTGGTTCGTTCTAAATCCACTCTGGGGTTTGTTGTTCATTTCGTTATGTAATGAAATGAATAACGAATAACAAAATGAACTAACAGTTCATTTCGTGCCCATCTCTAATAGTATGTGAGATACTTCAGGAGTGATTTCACCATAACAATCTCCCCAGTGATTTGCCATGGCTGAGTAGGGATTTGAACCCAGGTCTCCTAAGCTATAGTGGTCACTCTATATCTTCCTATTAAGGATAATAGAACAGAGGTCACCAGTTCTGGAAAGTCTTGTTGTCACTGAGCAGGAGTGTCTGGTTATGGAGCAAGAGGTCAGGAAGAATTGGATTCCCCGCTATGCCCCCAAGCAAAAGCACCCATCTGTGTGCTTAAAGGGCAACCAGTGTGGTTCTAGAGTAAGCCCCACACTAGTAAAGAACTCCTGAGTACTCTATACTTAGAAAGCCCTGGAAAACACCATCATATGTTGGAAAGGACTTGAGGGCCCATAATTATTATTCAGTTAAAAGTGACGAAGGTCAGTATCAGCATAGATGGTTCTATGGGAAACACCCCAGGTTCAGTCTTGGTTGTCTCCAGGCAAGTCTGGAGAACACAGTTCTCTGAAATGCCAGGGAGTTTCTACTGGTCAGCTTGGCCAATATCTAATGAGAGGGATTAAAATTCAGCTGGTCGGCGGGAAAAATGAAAATTAAAAAGCCACTGACTGGCCTCCCCATGCGCCAGCTGGTCGGTGGGAGAAAAAACAAAACAAAACAAAAAACACCAACCGGCCTCCCTGCATGCTGGCTGGTCAGTGCGAGGGGAAAAATGCCCACTGGCCTCCCCATACACCAGCTGGTTGGCAGGACAGGAAATATACCTAACGAGAGGGATTAAAATACAGACTCCTTGTAATAATGCAAACTATGTTATCATAGGATAGCCTCACACTTACCTCATGGGGAGAAAAAGATCAGTAAAGTAAGTTTGATTTTATATGAATGCCATCTTGAATTGCCATGTTTAACCGCTGGAGATGCCTCCCACCATTTTGTGGAATCCACATGCATTCCCACCGTTTACCTCTTATCAGTTTAACGTATAATGAATGCCCCTTCTGTTCAAAAGAACTCAGTAGCAGCCACATTTAGTAGCCGCAGCAAATGACTAGATTAGTACAGTGGTCTCCTGCCCTTTCATGGTTCATATGAAAAAAGCCCCCCCCGGGGTAAGGGGGAAAAGGCCTGCTTCAAACCTCCTGTACTTACCCCAGGACTGGCGCTGCCCCGAACGGGCCTGCAAGGGCCTTCCCGGGCCTTCCTGTGAACCGGAAGTGACTTCTGGTAAACCGAACATCATTTCTGAGGTCTCAGAAATGATTTTGAGCAATCTGGAAGTCACTCCTGGTTCACAGGGAGGCCCTTTTGGGGCCCTTAGAAGGCCCAGGAAGGCTCTTGCAGGCCTGTTCGGGGCAGTGCCAGGCTGTGGATAAGTACAAGAGCCCCCAGCTAAGCCCCCCAGGCCCGACCCGACCTGCATCCGCATATCACAGATTTTCAATTATAGTCGGGTCCCTAAAGCCCGCAATAGGCCAGGGGGGTCACTGTATTTTTCTTTTGAATTTTTAAAAATGCTGTTACTACTGCACCAGCATGCCCAGCCCTTCCATTACAAGAGAGAAATAGCCAAAGGTGCCAAGTAAATGGTCCCCAGCTTCAGGGGACAGGAAGGAAAGATAGGAGCAAGCTGTGGAAATGGTGCATTATGGTAGCGCAACCTCATAATTTATGAATGTTATTTCAGATATGACTGTCTGGTAGCATCGGACATACATCAGCATTAAAAGTCAACCTTCCGCAATACTGGCATCATCCCATTTCTTGCACCTTTTCTCCCTTATTGGAAAAATGGAACACCTGCAATGATTCCCTATCAAACAGCTGCAGGTAAAAGCAGCCTCCAAATATTATTTATCGGCCTGCAGATGCAGATTACACGGACACTTTATTACCTGCTAATTTACCACCTGCTGGCTGAAGGATGGTACAAGTCTAGCGTTTGTTTTATTAGAATTCATTATGCCATTAACCTTTCACTCCTCTGGGCCACATGGAAGGATTCCTTCTGGTTAAATCACTCCTGTAATAACCCTCTCCAAATGAAAACAGTGATTCATCGCGTCCTCGTGGAAAGTGCAGTGCCAAGTAAATTATTTCATAAGGCCTCGTACAATGCATATTTTTGCATCAACAAATGGGTGAAATGCAAGTCCCAGCAGAACAGCAGGAAGAGCCAAGCATTTTTTCCTCTGTGTAGTTTGCTTTCCTGTGGGTTCTGTTTGTTGTTTGTTCTTTGCATGTCATTAGCTTTTTTAAAAATAGGTCACCGTTATGTATTTTAGACAGCCCCTCTCTTTCTCTTGCTTATATTAATAAATTTGTATTTAAGGGCATATATCTAATGAAAGAAAATCAAGGATGGGCATGAAATGGAAAAATAATGTTTCATTCCATTTTGTTTCGTGCTTACCGCCATTTTGTTTTGTTTTGTTTTGTTTCATGCTCATCCCCATTTTGTTTCATTTTGTTCCTTATGAAAAAAAAAATTCATATGAAATGAAATGGAATGGAATGGCTCCCCTGGATCCTAGAGGCACCAGATTTAGTGTCCGGGACTCCAGGAGCCATATTCTGAGGGCTCCTGCCGAGCTGTCAATGACTGGAGTCCTTTAAACCTGGCCCAGTCAGCACTAGGGGGTCCCCCTGGTGCCGAATGGGCCAGGTTTAAAGGGCTCCAGCCATTGACAGCTTGGCAGGAGCCCAAAAATGATGGAACAAAACGGTTTGTTTCAGTGGGGAAATTACTGTTTTGTTTCATCGATAACGAAATGATGCTTCCTCGTTTCGTTTCGTTTCATTTCATTTTGTTTCGTTGTGTAACAAAATGATGGAACAGCATTTCATTTTTCATTTCCTGCCCATCCCTAGAGAAAACTATACTTTTGAGTAGAATATGCAGAGGGAGAGGAACATATTACTGAAGTGCTATGCAAAAAACCCAAACACCGTGCACTTTAGAAAGTATTCTCATGAATGTGTTAGGAAACAGTTCTTTCTCAAGCTTATTGTATTAGCATTCCATTCCAACAGCTTTGCCAGACTTTTGTAGTCTTACTACTTCTCAGTTTTATTTTAAGTACAGCACAATGGCACACTAAGTTGGAGATGAGGATAGATTTTGAGGTGTTTCTCCTTGGGAGTGTTTCTCTCTTCTCTTCTCTTCTCTTCTCTTCTCTTCTCTTCTTTTCTCTTCTCTTCTCTTCTCTTCTCTTCTCTTCTCTTCTCTTCTCTTCTCTTCTCTTCCTTTCCTTTCCTTTTCTGGTAAATAGCTCAATGGGTTCAGTATCTGGCTGTTGAGCCAAAGGCTGGGGGTTCAATTCCCCACTGTGCCTGTTGGGAGCAAAGCCAACCTGTGTGGCCTTGGGCAAGCTGCACAGTCCCAGGGTTAACATAAGAACATAAGAAGAGCCATGTTGGATCAGGCCAAAGGCCCCTCTAGTCCTGTATCTCACAGGGGCCCCACCAGATACCTCTGGGAGTGCACAAGACTAGATATCTGTCTCCTGATACCACTCCCCTGCATCTGGTCCTTGAAGTACCCCAGTTTTAAGCCTGGAGATTACACATCTCCATCATGGTTTGTAACCTGTGATGGACTTTTCCTCCAGGAATCTGTCCAATCCCCTTTCGAAGGCATCCAGGCAGGGAGTTCCACAGACTAACAACATGCTGGGTGAAAAAAAATTTCTTTTGACTGTTCATACTCTCCCAGCCCTCAATTTGAGTGCATCCCTCTAGTTCTGGTATTTTTTGAGAGGGAGGAGCATCCCTCTAACCACTTGACTCAAGTCCTCCATTATTTTGTACGTCTCAATCACATCCCCCCTCAGGTGCCTATTTCCTGACTAAAGAGCCCCAAATGTTTTAGCCTTTCCTCATAGGGGAGGTGCCCCAGCCCAGTAATCATTTTAGTCGCTGTCTTCTGCACATTTTCCAGTTCCACTACGACTTTTTTGAGATGCAGTGACACAATACTCCAGAAGAAGGGAAGGGGGAGTCACCTCTGAGTACTCTTTACCTGAAAGATCCTGGAAAGGGTCTCCATAAGTCAGATATGATTTGACAGCATGCAATTATTATTAAGTTGGCAAGAGTTAGTACAATACCCAGAGTTCTCTAGCTAGAATGACTAGTTCCATAGATTGGTAACCTTTTTTTTTTAATTTTAATTTTTAATTTTTAAAGATAAACATAAATCATAAAAACATAATACACCTACTTAAAATATTAGTGTTCCCCTCTCCCAAGGATCTTATATCTTGCATACATTATTCTAGTTTTTTCCCCTTTTTATCCACCACCCTCCCAAATCCTTCCAAAAGCATATACAACCATTGCCTGGTTTTCCACTCCTTCCCTTTAAATAACACAGCTTTTATAAATTCTTCTCATTTTTCAATAAATCTGTTAATCTTTACATTAGACATGGGCACAAACCGGCGAAATTCTCGTTTCCATTTTCGGTTATCGTTATCGTTACGTAACGGGTAACGGTAACAAGAATTACTCCGCTCCAGCTCGAACCCGACCCGATAAAGATAAATTGGGTCTGATTTTTCATTGTCGTTCATGGCATCGCAGCGATCGTGCGATGCCAAGCAACACAGAATTTAAAAAAAAAAACTAAAAAAAAAAACCCGATTCCCGGCCATAAAAGCAGGCGAAAATATGCCTGCCTCACTGAGGACACCTACCAGAGAGGGGTGGTTTCTGGGGGGGTCCCCGGCCTGTCCTGTCCTGGGCTGCAGGTACCAGGCTGGGGGGGGGGCATCCTCGTTGTCTCCATTTGCCATGCGGTGGGGGGGATCCAAAATGGCGACTGCAATATTTATTTTTAAATCGTGGTCCAAAAACCCACCAAAGCACCACAGAATCATTTGAAAATTAGGTATTTTAAATGCCTGATTTTTTTTATAGTAGCAGCAGTGGGTTTTTCTTGCAATAAAATGTCTCCATTTATTTTATTTTATTTTATTTTATTTTTATTTTTTTACACCTGTGCAACGATGGGCTGGCCATGGGATGGGACCATGGAAATTTTTGGACCCATTCCACCAATCGCATGGCCAGGTTTTGACTGAGACTTTTGGATGTGCCAGAGGGCATAAAAAGCCCACTAACCCTAACCCTAACCCGAACCCGAACCCTAACCCTAACCCATACGCCAGTACACTATCCTTCTTAGTGGGTCAGAGGCACCCAGAGGTGCAGCCCACTAACCCACCCTAACCTTAACTGTAACCCTAAGCCTAGCCCTTACCCTAACCCCAACCCTAACCCAGATCCGTACGCAAGTACGCTTCCCTTCTTAGTGGGTCAGAGTAGAGGCACCCAGAGAGGTGCCTCCCAGCCAGAGCCCACTACCCCTACCCCAACCTGTACGCCGGTACGTCAGTATGCTTTCCTTCTTAGTGAGTCAGAGGCACACAGAGAGGTTCCTCTGCCACTTACCCCCCAACCCTAACATAATGTAATGTATGGTATGTGGCGGCTACGCAAAACACTTCCCTTTCCTTCTTAGTGGGTCAGACGTCAGAGGCACCCAGAGAGGTGCCTCCCAGAGCCCACTTACCCCAACCCCAACCCCAACACAAACGATAAACGACAAACGGAAACAACAATTTTTTGAAAATTTCCACGACAAACGAAAACGACCAGAAACGGACCCGTCCTGACAAACGACAACTCAAAATATCATTTTTCCTGGTCATGCCGATCTCTACTTTACATAGATTAGTTACCTGAAAGAGCCCTGCTTTCTCTTAATTCAGATTAGTCAGAGTTGTGCAGGAACAGTGTTGTTATAGATACATTGAGTCAGTTGGCAGAGTTCAGTGGGAAGCCTGCTCCTGCACATCTTGGACCAATGGTCGGTGGGAGAAAAAACAAAACAAAACAAAAAACACCAACTGTCCTCCCTGCATGCTGGCTGGTAACTGCGAGGAGAAAATGCCCACTGGCCTCCCCATGCATCAGCAGGTCAGCAGGAGAGGGAAAAAACACAGACTGACCTCTCCATGCCCCAGCTAGTCAGCGGGAGAAAAAAACCTGCTGACCAGCCTCCCTGCATGCTAGCTGGTTGGTGGCAGAAAAAAAATCACCGACTGGCCTCCCCACATGCCAGCTGTTTGGCAGGAGTAAAAAAATAATGCCGACCATCCTGCCCGTGTGCCAGGTGGTCAGCAGGGGGGAAAACCTGCTGCTCAGTCTCCCCACACACCATCTGGTTGGTGGGAGTAAAAATAATTAAAAAGAAAACTGCCGACTGGCCGGCCTGGCCCCAGCAGTGTAAAAAAGAGAGAAAAATGAAAAACAAAACAAAATACAAAATGATTGTTTAAAAAATATTATTTTGAAATAAACAAAATGAAATGGTGAAAAAGAAACAAAAAACAAAACAAAACACAATTTTGGTGTTTTGTGCCCATCTCTAGTATACTATAGACTCCAATCCTGTGAGGTACTAGTCCTCTTCTGTTCAGCGCTAGTTAGACTTCATCTCAAGTACAGTGTCTGGTTCTGGACTCCACACTTTAAGAAGGATGCAGAGTCACTAGAATAAGTTCAGGAGAAGTGAAGAAAGATGATGAGGGAGCTTGAAATCAAGGTCAGTGAGCAAAGACTGAAGGAACTGGGCATTAGAGATGGGCATGAAACAAAAAAATGAAATGTTGTTTCATCATTTTGTTAAATAACAAATTACTTGGTTAGGTATAGGTAACAAAATGGTAGGACTCGTTTCATTTTGTAATGAAACTCCATTTCCCCACTCTAGAACATAATGGTTCATCCTAAAGGAAATGGCAGAGGAGCTTCCTCAAGATTATTATTAAATTACCACACAGCAGACAAGATAACTACGCTGGATTTTGTACTACAAATCACTAGTCAGATGCTTCCCAAGCATTTACAACTATGTGATGTATCGACGAATTATGTGAGCAGATCCCAGTAAGGTGGCTTTCTGCAGCTGACTGATGGTAACTTTGTCAACTCCAATTTCTTCTAAATACTTGCTTAGCTCTTTAGG
Organism: Phrynocephalus vlangalii; assembly: GCA_037367305.1. Lineage (NCBI taxonomy): Eukaryota > Metazoa > Chordata > Lepidosauria > Squamata > Agamidae > Phrynocephalus > Phrynocephalus vlangalii. The sequence continues at coordinate 46,345 of JAWVWN010003643.1, forward strand.
CACCGCACCCAGTCTACCGATTACCACTGGGACCACCTGTAATGGTTTATGCCAGAGTCCCTGAAGTTCAGTTTTCAGATCCTGATATCGGGTCATTGTTTTTCAAGTTGTTTCTCAGTGACTCTAGTATCACCTGGTATAGCAACATCAATGATCCACACTTTTTTTCTTCTCCACAATCACAATATCCAGGGTATTATGCTCCAAAACCCTGCCTGTCTGTATTCGGAAGTCCTAAAATAATTCTGCCTGCCTGTTACTGTAGTGAGAATTAGGACACTGAGCAACATGATTTCAGTGCATGATGGAAGAAGATGCTTTCCCAGAGCTCTAGTTTGGGGATGGATCTCTCACTCATTGAGCAGATGAGATGGTCCTTCTATATGAACCCCATGGGCACTGGTTCAAAGCTTCCCCAGTTATGCAGGAGAGCAGTTGCCTAAGCAGTTGCTTGTGCTCATCAATCGTTTCTTAACAGCATTTACTGCCTGTTTCCGGCAGACGGACTACATTTGTAATGTGCCCCATGATCGAATATTTTGATATTCAACAGTGGCCACTGGAGCTTCTGGATAAACAAGAATGTAGGTCTGTCAAGTAATCCTGTTCAAAGGAAAGTCTTAAATGAGTAGTACAAAGAGCTCTGAAAGGCTTGATGTAAACCACACTAATTAGATGTTTGTTCATGTCACTAGAATCTTGGGGAGATAGATTTTTAAAACGGTGCATGCTCTGCAGAACTGCCCCCTCCCACTTCAAATTTGTGTCTTAACATTTGGGATGTTGCTAACATAGCAATTCCCCTCAAAGCCGTCATCAACGTATGCCAAAGCGTGCTTCATTTTTTACGCAGTTCCATTTATTTCACATTGCCTCGATCTTTGTCAATAATACCTACCAACAGGTCTCAAGGCTTCACACACCCAGGGAGACACTTGTAGCAAAGGTCATGATGAGGGCCATAAATAAAACTGCATGGGTAAATTGAAAGTGGCCATGTCGGCCACATGGCCATGGACTTGCACAACACTGGCTCTTTGTCTTAGTGCTTCCCCTTAGAGACGGACATGACTAGCATGCGGGTGCAGGGCTAACCTTTACCTTTTAAAATTGGGAGCAGCAGAATGAAACCACTCCTTCCCTTCAGCACAATTTTCTGCTTTTCCATAACGGAGGTAAATCCAAAGTCAGGAGCGGGAGGAACTTGAATTAATCAGACCACTAAACATGGTTGCCTGATCCTATATTGACAGCAATGATACTAGAGCAGTAGAAATAGATAATATCTGTCAGAACAGCCCATAGGGAACTGACTCTAACATTCTTTCTTCCCAGGCATTTGAGGGTGCCGACTCTGAAGGAGGCCCAAAAAACATCTACAAGGAACTAAGTAGCACCTCATTTATGGAATCAGCTACCCTCTGAGATCTCCCTGGCCCTGCAGGCTTTAAAAAGACAATTAGAAACCTGGCTGTATAGACTGCCTTGCCGGGACATCTGATGGTGATGATCAAGTTTCTCTGTAATCTTTTAATTCCTCCTCTGTTTTTGTCTTCCTTTTTATGTTACCTTTGATTTTCATTTGCTATTGTCCTAACAATTGTTTATTAATTGTGGTTTTATTATGTCTGTTGTTTTGTATACAGTGGTCTCGTGCCATTTTGCAGTTCATACACAGCGGTCCTGGTATATCATTGGACCACTATATATGAAAAGCAAGGCCCCCTGGAGTAAGCTGCTTGGGCCTGTTTGAGGCCTCCTGCAGTTACCCCAGGCCTGGTGCTGCCCCGAACGGGCCTCCAACAGGCTTCCCAGGCCTGTTGGAGGCCCCAGAAGGGGTTCTGATGAACTGTTTCAGGCAGCGCCAGGCCTCAGGCAAATGTAGGAGCCCCCAGAGAGTCCCCACAGTCCTAGCCCAACCCAGCAATTGTATATCACAGATTTTCCATTATTGCGGGTCAGGTCCCTAACCCCAGCGATATGCAGGGGATTACTGCACTATATTTGTGTTTAAACTTTGTAAACTGCCCAGAGTGGCCTCTGGGCCAGATGGTAGTGTACATAAGCCGAAAGAAAGAAAGAAAGAAAGAAAGAAAGAAAGAAAGAAAGAAAGAAAGAAAGAAAGAAAGAAAGAAAGAAAGAAAGAAAGAAACATGGAAGCTACCTTTTGAACCATGCAGAACTTTTGGGGGGCGCATTTTGTGGGTATATAACTGAGATGTCTGAAAACCAATGTTCACCAAATTTAGAGGAATTGTAGAGGAGAGTTGAGAGAAACCTCTCTGTAAGTTTGGTGACTCTAGGTTCCTGGGGGGCACTTGATGGGGGGGGGTTATTTAGGGGTGTATAGCTCAGATGTCTGAACCTCAATCTTTACCAAATTGCAGGGCTTGTTGAGGAGAGGCAGGCGTAGGTCCTCTAGAGTCCTAGTGGGTGGGTGGTTATAGAATTGTAAATGGAAGAGGAATGGATTCATCACTTCATTGCTGGGAATTCATCAATTCATTGATTCATTATCTCCACTGAAGTACAGATAATGACAATTCATCATTCGTCCCCATCTCTATTGCGTAATAGTTATATATTCAAACAGAATGTCCTCTGTAGCTCATCAAAGCCATCCAGCTGATAAAGCTGAAAAGCCAGAGGCAAAGCATCCCTGGTGAAGTGGCCATTGAACCTCTATTTCAAAACATCGGTGGAAGGGAAGCCCACCCATGTTCTCACCATGTTGTTTCTTTCGAGGTGGAGCCGTGTCAAAAGGGCCAGTAACCTCATTCCACTTGTTTGATTGTTTTCCAAAACCTCTTGCCTTGTACCTGGTTGGGATCCTTCCCTCTTGAGCTGCAAAAACCAAGCCTGAACCATGTTCTACATAACTGTCCTCCAGAGTTTTAAAGATGGCTCTTGCATAACCTCTCAGTCTTCTGCTTGTGGGAATCAACACACCCAATTCTCTCCATCAGTTTCCAGACTTGTTATCATCTCACTCTGTCTTCTTTTTATGGACTCCCGATTGTTAATACTAGTTTCAAGGCACAGTGCCCAGAACATGACATGGAATCCCATGGGAGACCTCATCCAGGCAGAACAGATGTGGGTGGGTGCTATACAGTCTACTACTGCTGTTACATTTTTTTTGCGGCTGCACTCAGCTGCTGACTCATATTTAGCTTGTGGATTACTAAGAAGCCTAGAGCCTGTCCACAAGCACTTCTGGCAAGCAGTGCTTCTATTTGTGCAACTGATTTCCCCTGCTTAAATGCTGAATGTTACATTTTCCTCATTGAAATTCAGTCTGCTTGCTTTGGCCCCTTCTTCCAACATGTTAAGGTCATCTTCATTCCCACTTGTCTTCTACAGTATTATTGATCCATCTCTGTTTAGTGTCCTCTGCAAATCTAATGACAACCACTTTCAGGCTGTTTGTGAAGAGGTTGAACAGCACAGAACCCAAGATGAAACCTTCTGGCAATCCAACCTTGCATGCTGTATGTGCCTGGAAGAGAAAGGAAAGTCTAGCACTACAAAGAAATATACAGCATATGAACCTGGAATGTGAGATCTGTGGACCATGGTAAGCTGGATGTGGTCAAACATGAGAGGGCAAGAATAAACATTGACATCTTGGACATCAACAAACCTAAATGGACAGGAATGGATGAATTCAGTTCAGATTACTATTTATTTATTTATTTATTTATTTATTTATTTATTTATTTATTTATTTATTTATTTGCATACTGCAATCCAATTTTCCTCAAATGGGAACTTTGGGCAGTTAACAACAACTTCTCAAACAACCAAAAACATAATAATAATACAGTGGAACCATGACGTACAACAGGGATGTCCAAACTTCAGCCCTCTTGATATTTTGGACCACAATTCCCAGAAATCTAAGCTTAGATTGCTAATGGCAAGGGACTGTGGGAGTTGCAGTCCAAAAAATCTGGAGGGCCAAAGTTTGGACATGCCTGACTTACGAGATTAATTTGTTCCACCTGTATGCTCATAAACCACTAATCTCGTAAATTGGGGAGTGGTTTCCCATAGGAATGCATGGAAAATCTATTAATCCATTCTAGAGGAACAGATTTCAGTGCATTTCCTATGGGAAACTGCTTTAAACAACCCACCACTTCTCCCCCCCAACCCACCTGGGGGGGAGAGAAGTAGCGGCTTGTTTAAAATGTCTTTGAGCCACTGAGCCAAGCACTTGGTTTGGTGGCTCAAAGACATTTGAAACAACCTGCACTTTCCCCCTCAATGTGCCTGATTGGGGGAAGGAAACAGCGGGTCATTTAAAATGTCTTTGAGCCACCGAGGAAGTGCTTCCTTGGTGGCAAAAAGACATTTTAAATGACCCACTGTTTCCTTCTCACAATTGGGCACGTTAAGGGGGAAAGTGTGGGTCATTTAAAATGTCTTCGAGGAAAGCAGCAGTTGCGGAACAGCTCTGCCACTGCCGCTTGCCTCAAAGACATTTTTAAAAACCTGCTCCTTCCCAGCCCCCAATCGGGTAGGTTGTGGGGGAAGGAATGGGTTTTTTAAATTGTCTTTGAGCAACTGAGGCAAGCAGAGGTTGTAGCCACTGCTGCTTGCCTCGGTTGCTCAAAGTCATTAAGATAGGGTTCCTTCATAAGTTGAAGGAACCCTATATTTTGCTCATAATGCACCAAAGAAAACCACCAGTGGATTTCTGCTTGTAAGTTGGTTTTCTTATACGTCAGGTGTGTTGTATGTTGGGGTACCACTGTAAAATGGAAAAGGAAAAGGAGAAAAAACCCAATAAGGGTCCAGATAGTCAAAGCTATGGTTTTTCCAGTAGTGATATATGGAAGTGAGAACTGGATCATAAAAAGGCTGATCAGCACAAAATTGATGCTTTTGAGCTGTGGTAATGGAGGAGTGTCTTGAGAGTCCCCTGGACTGTAAGGAGTTCAAACCTATCCATCCTGAAGGAAATCAACACTGAATGTTTACTGGAAGGACAGATTTTGAAGCTGAGGTTCCAATACTTTGGCCACCTGATGAGGAGAGAGGAAAGATGGAAGGCAAAAGGAGAAGGGGATGGCAGAGAATGAGATGGTTGGATGGCATCATCGATGCAACCAACATGGATTTGACCAGCCTCCAGGAGGCACTGGAAGACTGGAGGGCCTGGTGTGCTCTGGTCCATGGGGTCATGAATTGTTCCACACAACTTAATGACTGAACAGCAACAACATGCTGTCTGCAGTTTGATTGTTTGGGAGAGATTTTTTTCTGGGCTGTGGTGACACTTAGCAGAGAGCCCAGCCTCTCTGCTAAGTGTTCTGCCCTTCCCTTCCATCAGTTGGTGGCAGTTATTTGTTGCTGTTTATCTGCTCAATAAGTTGCTAGTATGTTTGTATTAAATAAAACAATATACCTGAGTCTGCAATTTCAAACAACTATAAGTAAAAGAAGTTTTTAAAAAATTTCTCTTTCAGTCAGAGTGAATTACTGAGACTTTAAATGCCAGTTAATGAGAAAGGCTTTGTGTAAGTGTGTGTGTGAGAGAGAATTAGAATAGCTATCCATGCAATCTACCCAATCAAAGCCCCTCTAGCAAATATCCTTTCTCAGTCACTGACAAACACTTGGTTTTAACACAGTAATAAGAAGGCAATAATGCCTGGGTACAGTGCAGAAAACAAAGTTGAGT
>JAWVWN010003645.1:0-63678 GCA_037367305.1 Phrynocephalus vlangalii
TTTTTTTAAAATTGGCCAATCAGGGTACGAAGAACAAAAAAACGGGGCAAGCACCTGTAAGGGAAAACTCAATGGGATTGAAATGTTATAAGAGACCCCCCCATTTGGGAAGGTTAGAACCGGACAAATCCAGAAAGAGGGACATAAACCCTAGCCTTTTTATGGCCATAGTTTTGGCCCGGGGTGCCACCATCATAAAGCAGGATTTTCAGATACGTTGTGAAAAATTTCTCATAAATTCCCCCCAGTTTCTTTTTAACTGGGATTTTGAGGTAAATGGCTCCCTTTGGACTTCTTTTTTGAAAAGTTTGGGAAAAAAACGTTTCCTGTTCATTCCAAACAGCTTCATCGGTCTGTTTTCAGCTAATGCAAGAAGACCTTCTTAAAAGGTCAGCTTGCCTTTTTCCCCCCCTGGTCTGATTGGTTTTTAAAAAGAACAAACCCTAAAAAAATTTAAGGTTTTCTTTGGGGGGAAAACTTGTAGTGCCCTTTTGGCCCTTTAAAGGGGAAAAACAAGGGGCCTAAGGTGCTAAAAACCCATCAAAAATGGGTCTTTAAAAGCTTTTTGCCCTGGGGGTTTGAAAGGCTCCTTGATTTCCCTGGGAAATTTTGGGAAAAGTACGGGCCTGAAAAGAAAGCAGATAGACTATCCCGGGGGAGCCCCCCTCTCCCTGAGGGGGGGAAAGGGATTTTAAAATGCTAACATGTTTGGCTTCCCTTACTCCTCTCTCAAACCACCTCCTCTTCTTTGTCTAATTTGTGTACATCCTCATTTTGAAAGGGGGGCCCCCTTTTTCCCTTCAAATGGGGGGGTTTTTTAACTGTTGATTCGGGTTTCCTGAGCTGTTACCTCTCCTATTTTTGGGGCCCATTCTTCTGTTTAATGGTTTTGTTTAGTTTCTCCAATGTGGGAGGTTTTTTGAAAATCTTCACTGCTTTGGGAAAACTGCTTTATACTTTTTGCCCCTTTTTTTAGGGTTTGGTATCAAAATTCCTTTGGGTGGACAAGTCCCCTGCCTTTAGTGTGTTCAGGGGTTTTGGGAAATAAACAGGGAGGGGTTTTGCCAAAAAAACCTTTTAAGTTTTCCCCGACACTCCCGCCATGTAGGGGAATAAACCAGGTTCTTCCGTGGGGGTTGGGCCCCTCAGCTGATCCCTTGTTTTCGGGGGTGGCCCCACGCTTTGGGTTTTTTGAAGGCCCACCTTGGATACCCCGGGGTTTTTTTTTGGTCTTCAGGTGTTTGTCTTTTTTCTTCTTGGCTTCTGAGGAGGTGGGGAGGGGGGGATCTCTTTTTTGAAATGGATGGTGGGATTTTTCAAAAAAAGTAAGTTTTTGATCGGGTTGTGGGGGGGGTTTCCGGGGTAAATTTTCTACCCTGGCCCCGGTCAGGTTTTGATGATACTGCACATCCAGGAAACCCACCCTTTGTTGTTTTGGGGTTTTTCCTTCCCTAGTGAATTAAAAAATTTTTTTTCCAATTGCTTTGATGGGTCAAAAAAGGGCCTTTTGTATTTCCCCTGCGTCTTTATTTTAACCCGGGGTTCATCTACTTTACCTGAACCAGGGGGGGTGGTTTGTCCCTGGGAAGGTTTTTGATTTCCCTTCTTCTCCATTTTATTCCATGTTTTGGTTTGTTACAATTGGTGACGGGGGGGAAAACCCATGGCACAGCCATGCTTCTGTCTTTAAAAAACCCCCCTTTACTTGAATTTTCAGATGCAAATTGAGGGACAGTTTTTTTGTCCCCCTTCCCTTTTTGGACGGGGTTTTTGGGGTTTTCCCTTTTCAGGGCACTGTCTAGCCCAAGCACCCCCAAACCCCTTCGGCCCTCCAGATTTTTTTGGGGACAAAACCCCCCAATTTGTTGCGTTACGAATCACACGGGACACAGGGGGTTTCGGGGTGCAATCTTTGGGGGCTCAGGGCTTTTTCCCCTGTTGTTGTCTGTCGGGGTTTCCATGGATTTTTGGTGTTCTCTGTGTGTGGAGGCATGCTTTGTTTTGTGAAAATTGAGCGCGTGTCTGTGGAAGTGTGTGTTGATGATCCCCTTTGAGCCTTCTCCCCTGCTGCCTGACCCCAGCCTTTATTAGGGGAGTCAGCAAAAATAGATACAGAGAAACATTCCTCGGGGGGGGGAAAGAATGAAAGGCTTATCTGTTTCATTAAACAGGTACAGAAAGCGGGAAAATTGGGTTTTCCCATAGGTGGGGGGGAAAGGCTCCCCAGCTAGTGGTGATTACTGATAAAAGGCTTCCTTGGGCCTGAGCAAGATTTTATCCTGAAAATCCTGGTTTCCTGGCCTCCTGCCCCTTTGCTTAGATCATGCATTTTTTTTAAACTGCACCGGGGGGGCCCCTCGCCCCCGGGGGTTTCCCGGGGGAAAACAGGTCCTCAGGGTTCCTTTAGGTGCGCTTTGTACTTGCCCATTTTTGGGGTACAGAGGGTTTTGCGGTATGAAATCCCCCACATTTTCTCCCTTTCCCCTTTTTAATTTAAAAGAGCGTTGCATTTCCGTCGGAGGCACAGGTTTAAAAAACCCAAACAGACCAAAAAACAGGCCTCATCTGGGTTTTCTCAAGCATGCCCGACCTTTTTAAAGCCTGGCCCCCTGGGGTCATTTGCCCCCCGGGTCCTCATTTCTTGGCCCAAGAGGAAAATCAGCTCCTTTTGTAGGGGGGAGTGACTTTTTCTTGGGGAAGACAAAGCTTTTATACATCTGGGCTGAGATGTGAGAATTGTGCCCTAAAATGTGGTGTATTATGGGGTGTGGGATGAGAGTTTCTGTGGTGACATTCCTTTTGGCCGTTTCCTCCCACCCCCATGTTGTTGTGAAAAGCCCTAAGTAGTGCATGGCGAAAATTTTATTAAACTGTGATGTGTTAAACTAATTTTGGGGGCCCCCCCATAATGTTGGCCCGCCCTTTTTTTCTCCCCCGAAATTACACAGCCCCCAAAATTCAAATTTAAATTTCAGAAAATAGAAACTTTCGCTCCCCCTTTTTCTTCCCAAAAAAAATGAACTGGAAAAAATAAGATTGGCCCCCTTTTCCAAAGACTTTTAAAAAGGGACCAAAAAAAAAATTTTTGCATACAGAAAATACTGCATTAAAATAATCAAGCAATAAACTTTCCCCTGGGCCCACGCCCAATTTCATTTTGTGTCTAAGGTAACTTAAAAGCAAAAGTTCCATGACATGTGAATTTTTTTCCCAAAAACCTGAATACCCTGAAATACATAAGTTTGGCATATTGTCTGTTTCTTTGGGGCTTTTCATTTTTGTGGGGGAAAATTTTAAAGATAGATTTTCCTAATTTTTAATTTTTTTCCCGCTTCAATGGTTGGGGTGTTTGCTGAAAAAAACTTTTTAAGGTCCTTTTTTTTAAAAATTCAGGGTTTTTGGGGAAAAGTCCCTTTTTCTTTTTGGGGGTAACCAATTCTGTTGGCTTTTTTGGTAACAACAGTTTTCCCAGATTACCCATAGTTCCTTAAAAACCTTTTTCGTTGAGAAAATGAGGAATGAAAAAGGGGTTTTGGGGGTTTTTCCTTAAATGTCCCCTTTTGGGGTCATTCTGCTGGTTTAAACCCTTTTAATGCCCTGGAAGGGGGAAAGGGGCCCTGTTTGGGATGTGTCCATTTTAATGTGAGAAATTTTTTTTTTTCTTTGGGGTTTCAAATGTATAGGGAAAAATTTAAGCCTTTCTTTTAAGAGGCTTTTAAAGGGGGGGGTTTTTTCCCCCCTTTTTTTCTAATTTTTTTGGGGTTTTTTTTTTGTAAATTTTTAAACTCTAACCCCGGAGGGAAAGGTTTTTTTCCCTTTCCCGTTGATTTTTTTGGAAAGGGAAAAAAGGGAAAACGATTAGGGGATGACTTTTATTTAAAAATTTTAAAACTGTTTAATTTTCTTGGGGGCCCCCCAAAAAGTAAGGCATAGGGAAATTTTTAGTCAAAATTTTCTTTCCCAAATCTGAAAAATTGCCTCTGCTTTTTTTTCCCCCTTTTTGGGCCCCCCCCCCTTTTCCCCCCCCCCCCCCCCCAAAAAAGGGGGGGGGGGGGGGAAAAAAAGGGGGGGGGAAAAAAAAAGGGGGGAAAAAGGGGAAAAAAGGGGAAAGGGGGGAAAAAAAAAAAAAAAAGGGAAAAAGGGGGGAAAAAAAAAAGGGGGGGGAAAAAAAAAAAAAGGGGGTTGGGAAAAAAAAAAAACCCAAAAAAAAAAAAAAAAAGGGGGGGGGGTTTTTTTTTTGGGGGGAAAAAAAAAAAAAAAAATTTTTTTTTTTATAAAAAGGGGGGGAAAAAAAAGGGGGGGGAAAAAAGGGGGGGGGGAAAAAAAAGGGGGGGGGGGGGAAAAAAAGGGGGGGGGGGGAAAAAAAAAAAAAAAAGGGGGGGGAAAAAAAAGGAAAAAGGGGGGGAAAAAACCCCGGGGGGAAAAGGGGGGAAAGGGGAAAAAAGGGGGGGGGGGGGGAAAAGGGGGGGGGGGCCCGGGGGGTTAAAGGGGAAAAAAAGGGGGGAAAAAAATTTTAAAAGGGGGTTTTTTTTTTTTTGGGGGGGGGGTTTTTTTAAAAAAAGGGGGGGGGGGGGGGGGGTTTTTTTGGGTTAAAAAGGGGGGGGGGGGGAAAAAAAAAAATTTTTTTGTTTTTGGGGGGGGGAAAAAAAAGGGGGGGGGAAAAAAAAAAAAAAGGGGAAAAAAGGGGGGGGATTAAAAAGGGGGGGGGGGGAAAAGGGGGGGGGGGGGGAAAAAATTTTGGGAAAAAAAGGGGGGGAAAAAAGGGGGGAAAAATTTGGGGAAATTTGGAATTTGGGGGGAGGGGGGAAAAAAAAAAAAAAAAACCCCCGGGGGAAAGGGGAAAAAAAAAGGGGAAAAAAAAAGGGGAAAAAAAATTTTAAAAAAGGGGGGGGGGGGTTTAAAAGGGGGGGGGAAAAAAAAAAAAATGGGGGGGGGGGGGGGCCCCCCCCCCCCCTTTTAGCTTTTTTGGGGGGGGGGGGGGGGGGAAAAAAAAAAAAATTTTTTCCTTTTTTGGGGGGGGAAAAAAAAAAGGGGGGAAAAATTTTTAAAAATTTTGGGGAAAAAAAATTTTTTTTTAAAAAAAAAAATTTTAAAGGGGGGGGGTTTTTTTTTAAAAAGGGGGGGGCCCCTTTTTTAAAGGGGGGTTTTTGGGGGGGAAAAAGGGGGGCCCTTTTTTTTTTGGGGGGTTTTTTTTTTTTTTAAAAAAAATTTTTTGGTCCCCCGGGGTTTTTTTTTTTTTCCCCCGGGGGGAAAAAAGGGGGGAAAAAAAAAAATTTAATTTTGGGAAATTTTTTTTTTTAACCCAAATGGACAAAATTTTGGCCTCTCTGCATTTTCTTTGGGAAATCCTTCCCTATGGTTTTGGCTTTTGCTGCAAGAAAATGATGCTTTTGGGGATTCCTTGCCTTTTGTAGGTAAAATTTTTCGGGGCAGGACAAAATTTTTCCCCTCTTGTTCTGGGGTTTGAAAAAAAACTTTGCCTTTTTAGTGTTTTTCCAAATTTTTGCCCTTTTGGCTGAGGGCTGTTCTTTTATTTGGGAAAATTTTTTATTTTTTAAACCCAACGAGGCTTCCTTTTTCCCCTCCCCCATTCCTGATCGTGGGACACTGCTCCTAACTTTCGGTCACCCAGGTTTTGGGAAAAAATTTTTGGTTAAAGGGGCATCTGGAAAAAATCTTGGGGGGGTAAGAAGTGAAAGGGGGTTTTCCCTGCGTCCCCCAGCGTTTTTGGGTCTACTCTATAAACCCGGTTCTGATTGCCAACCCCGGAATTTTCTGCCTGTAGATTTTTTTTACTGCGGGGTTTCCCCCCCCAAAAAGGGTGTTGTGGTTTCCCCAAAATTATTTTTGGGGGAACCTTGGCTTTCCCAAGGTTTTTCCCGGCCCCCCTGGTCCAACTTTTTTTTTTGGGGAATTTTTGGCAAAGGGGCTTTTTTTTTTACTTTAATTTTTTTTTTTCTTTTTTTTTTTTTTTTTTTTGGGATGCTTTTTTTCTTTCCCCGGGAAAAAATTAGTGACCCACTGAATTCATTTTTGCCTTTTTCAACCCAGGGAAAAAGCCCCCCATCTCACCCCTTTTGGGGGGCCCCCCCTTGGGGAGGAAAAGGTTCCCTTTGGGCGCGTTTTCGAAGCCTTTTTTTTACAGGCGTATGGGAGGGGGTTGGGGGGGGAAAAAAGGGCCACATTGTGCCGTTTTTGGCTGGAGGCCTGGTCCTTGTGCCTAGTGGTTCCTCCCTTTTTTCTGCCTTGTGCAGGAAAATTGCATTTTGTGTTGCCCCTTTTGGGAAAACCCCGTCTGCGTTGCCCTTTGGGGGGAAAAACGTCTTTCCCTTGCCTTGGGGGGATCACCCCCTGCCTTTGCGTTTGGGGGGGGGTCAAAATCGGGGGGGGACCATATGTTGCGTTACGTTTACACGGGGGGCACAAGGGGGGGGTTTCGGGGGTTTTCAATTTTAAAACCCGGCGCTTCAGGGCAGCCCTTCCTGTTCGTTTGTCTGTCAGGGTTTTTCCCTGGGGTGTCTGGGGTGTCTCTTGTGTGTGGAGGCATGGGTAAAGTGGGGATTGAGCTGTGTGTCTGTGGGAAGTGTGTGATGATGTCCTCCTTCTGAGCCCTCCCCTGCTGCCTGGGGCCCCGCCTTTTTTTAGAGAGTCGCACAATTTAAAACAGAGAAACATTCCTCGGTGGGGGGGAAAGAATGCAAGGCTTTTCTTTTTCAGTAAACGGGTACAAAAAGGGCAGGGGAAATTTGGTTTCCCCCTTAGGGGGGGGGGGGGGGAAAGGGGGGGGGGGCTCCCTTTGCAAAGGGGAGTGATTACTGAAAAGAGGTTTTCCTTTGGGGCCTGAGCCAAAAATTTGGGTTATCCTGATATCCTTGGTTTCCGGGCCCCCTTCCTGACCTATGTTAGATCCAAGCATTTAGCTTAGTGCCCCTGGGTGTTTTTCTCACCCCCGGGTTTTTTTCTGGGAAATCCAGGTCCTCAGCTTCCTCTAGGTGCGCTTTGTACTCTGCCCATTTTTTGGGGGGGGTTTTTAAAAGAGCTATGCGGTATGAAACCCCTTCCCCAATTTTGGGAGTTTTTTGGCCCAAAAACCCAAAATTCAGGAGGGCTAAAGTTTGGACTTTGCCGGGCCCCAGCCTACCCCTTTTCTTTCACCGAGGGACTGCCCAAAGGGGAAGGGTCCAAACATCCCCCCTTTATTTTATTTAAAAGTGGTAATTGTATAAAGGGAATTTTAATTTGTTCCAATTGAAATTATTTTAAAGGGCAAATTTTCCTTTTTAAAAATTTTCCCCATAGGAATGCATTGAACACAGAGTGATCCCTAATTGCGACCTTTTTTTATGTTGAAACGGATTTGCTCCATAGACAGTTTTGTTAAGAAAAATTTTCACCGATCTCGGGAAATTTTTTTATTTTTGCACGATTTTATTGTTATACAAACCATTTGTTATATGGGGGGTCCACTGTTTTTTATATTTTTTATTTATTTATTTTTTTAAATTTGTTTGTTTTTTTTTGTTTGTTTGTTTTTTTGGGTTTTTTTTTGTTTGTTTTGTTTGTTTATTTCATTTGGAAAAATTTTCCAGACGGGAACTCGGGGCATTTTTAACAAGGAACGCATGCAACAAAATACAGGATGCCCTTGGAAAGGGGGTTTAGGGTTTGCATGGGATGAAAAGAGAACAGCCTATCTGTTTAACTTTTGATGTGCAGCAAAAATTTTAGAATTGATAAATCAGTTTCTCCCCCCAACCGGGGGGGGGGGGCCCCCCTATTTTCCAAATTTTTTTGTGGGGTTGGGGGGGGGGTTTTTGGGCAAAAATAGCCTTTTAAAAAAGAATGCCCTGCACAAAAGGAAAAAAAGCCCACAGCGTTGGTTTGTACAAGAACTAAGTAAAAGTTGTTAAGAAACAAAACCCATTTTGGGGTTTTTTGCCAAAAAATCAGGGGGGAACTTAAAGTAATAAAAAAAGGGCCAATTCGGCCGGGTTCCCCAACCTCTTTAAAAACACTGAATTCTGTTTTTTGATTTCTTTTTTCCCCCTCCAAAAAAAAACCCAAAAAAACAGAAAAGGGAAAAGGAAAAAAAAAAAAACTTGGGGGGGAAGAAAAAAACGGGTTTTTCCAAAACCCAAAGGATTTCCCCTAAGGTGGGGGAACCGTTTAAGGGAACCCCCCCCCCCCGGGCCAAATTTTTTTTTCCCCCTTCCCACATTCCCCCAAAAAAATTTTGGGAAAAAAAACCAACAAATGGAGGCAAAACCCAAGAAAAAAAAACCCCGGGGGAAAACCCCTTTTCAGCAAAAAAAAGACAACAAAAAGGGAAAGTTCCACCCCCCCAAATTTGAAATCCATAGACACAGGGAAAGCTCTACACTTTTTTTAAAAAAAAAATTTTTTTCTTATCTTTATTTTACAAGAAAAATTTAAAGGGATAGCAGTACAATACCCATCTCATTTTTTATACTGTACATTCTATAGAACCAATATCCTTTTCAAAAACCACCCCCTAATTCATCTTCCAACACAGTTAATTGTGAAAACACACACAAAAAATTCTTTTTAAATTTTACATTCCCGCAGTTTAAAATTATTCCCTTTAAACATTCCTCATTTTTTTTTTGTTAATTCCTACGTTTTAAAAAGGGCATCCCGGTTTTCATAAATTTATCATGTTTTTTTTTTCCCCCCCCATTATTTTTAAATTTTATAGGTCAAAATTTTTTAAAAGAGCCATTTGCCAGATTCTGTTCAGGAAAATTTTTGTAGTGGAGATTTTTGGGGCATTTCTTTTCCCGTTTTTTTTCAATTTCAGCTCTTGCCCGCCCCCAATCAGATTTTCTTTTTAAATCTTTATATGATAATTTTTTTAAATTTTAAACCTTTTAAAAATTTAAAATAAAATTTTTTAAAAGCTTCATTTTTTAATTTTCTTTGTTTTAACAAGGGTTTTTAAAAAATTTTAAATTTTTTCCCGGGGCCCCCATGCTCCTAAATTTGGGGCAAAAAATCCACATATGTTTAGGGGGGCCTTTTTCTTCCCCAATTCCCCCAAAATTTGTTTGGAAATTTTGTTGATTTTTAAATTTTTTGTTTAAATTTTTTTTGGGTTTTCCAATACCATCTGTGAGCTAAATTTTAAAACCCAAATTCTTTCGCTTTAGTTGATATTGATTTGTAGGGATATAGTGGGAAAACTCTAAACGACAAGGCTGGAGGGTGTGTGTGTCAAATCTGTGGGCATAAACGGTTGGACTTTTCCCTCCATTTTCAGTAACAGGGAAAAAAAGGAATAAGAGAGGAATAAGAACTAAGAAGAAATAAAAAGAGCCCGGGGGATCAGGCAAAAAGGGCCCCTAGCCAGCTTCCTTTATCCCCAAGGGGCCCCCCAGATGCCCCCTTTGGGAGGCATTTAGACTAGATTTTCTGCCCCCAAAAACCCCTCCTTTCAGGGGCCCCCAAAAGGCCCCCCCGGTTTTTAAAAACCCGGAAATACCACATCTAAAATTTGGGTTTTCCATTGATGGACTTTTCCCCACGGGGAATTTCCCTTCCCCAAACCCCTTTTGAAGGCACCCTTTTTGCTTTCGGCAGAGCAAATGACTTTGAACTGCCTGAAAGGGAATGGTTGTCTACCATCCAATTTTCCCTTTTTGGACTTGTTACGCCCCTATTCCCCCCCCCCCCCCGGAGTCCATAAGGGGAAATATTAAATTTGGGGTTCTAATAAAAAAAACTCGCCATACAAGAAGTGCACCCCGAAATTTTCCGTGCCCCCAAAACCCAAAAATTTCCCCCCGCAGCATGGGATGGAAAAAAACCATGCACCCCTGTTATAGGGCCCTTTTTAGTTTTAAAAGGGGGAAAAAAAAGGGGGTATCTTTGATTACCCGGACCAACTAATATTTGGGGTTTCCCAAAACCCCGGGAGGGGAAAACAAAGTTTCCCAAGTTATTTGTTGTTTAGTAACACAAATCATTTAAAATTTTTTAAAAGTTTTTTTATGTGTGTTGTTCGTTCGCGTGAACCCACTCTTGTCACCCCAAAGGCCATGGAGTTTTCTTGGCGGGAAAAAAATTTGGGGTGGTTTGCCAGTTCCTTTCCCCCGGCCCCCACCCCATGGCATTCCCTGGGGCCCCCATCCAAGTCCTAAAGGGGCCCCACCTTTTTCTTAGCTTTCCCAAATCAGCTAGGGGGGGTTATAGCACCCCCCAATGGGGTTTTTGGGGTTTTTTTTTTGATGTTTAAGGAGCTTTTTTTTGCCACTGTTATCGGTTTTACCAGGGTGGAGACTTTTAACCATCTCTTGAAAAACTAGCCACCATCTATATTTTTTTTGAAAAGAAGCCCCTCAACCTCTCGGGGGCTTATAACTTTTCCAACCCCCCTCCTTTTTAATGGGTTTTTTTCCCTTAAACGGCCTTTTCCTTTTTCCCCAACACAGGACAATGCACTCTTTTCTATTCCCAAATGGGGGGGAAGCGGGGCCCTTTTAAAGAGACCACCCACGAGGTAAATTTCCCCCCGAGCCCCAAAATACCCGGGGGGACGGGGAAAGCAGTCACCCCCCCTTTTGCTGGAAAGGGGAGAACAACCTTTTTTTGAGCCCCGGGGGGGAAAAAGGGGGGGAAGATTGTTCAAAGTGCAGCTTTTGGTTTAAAACCTAGGGGGGGGTTTCCCAAGGTGGCCCTGGGACCCCTTTTTCCGGGGGCCCACCCCCAACATTGCCCTTCAGACCCCGGGTTAAATTGCAAATTTTGCGAAAAAAAATTGGGGTTTTGAATCGCATTTGGGGGAAATCCCTCTAAAAATGCCCACAGGGGTCTAGGTCAGGGTAAAATTTGGGGGCCAAACAGCTGGGTTTGGGGGGGAACCCCCGGGGGAAAAGGGGGGAAATGTTTGCTTCCCCAAAACCCGGTATCTCAGAAAGGGGGTGGGGGAAAAAAAAAAAACCCTAAAAAAAGCCCCATCCAAACCCCCACTGACTTCGGGAAAAAAAAAGGGGGGGCTCCTCTATGCCCCCAAAAAAAAGGCTAAAAAAACCCTTTTAAAAAACAGACGCCGCTGAAACCCCACTCTCCCAATCCCTTAAAAAACCCCCCCCAAAATCAAAAAAATTTCCCAAAAAATCCTATAGCAATCCCATAGTTACAATCCCCCCCCCAAAAGACAAAACCCTTTTCATCTCCCCCTTTCCTTGTAAAAAAACCCCCCTAGTTTAATAACATATGGGGAAATTTGAATCACTCTCGCCTTTCAAAAAAAGGGAAAAGTTTCAAATCCACGGGGAAAAAAAAAAAACCCCCCCCCCAAATAAAAAATGAAAAATGTTTTGGGGGGGGGGGGGGGGGGGGGGGGCCCCCCCCTGTTGTTGTTGTTCAGTCGTTAAAAGTCGTGTCACCCCCTTCGGACCCCATGGACCAGAGCTCCCCAGGCCTTTCCTATCCCCCACTCCCCCCCCCGGGGTTTTTGGGGTTTTCGATTAAAATTTTTTTTGGGTTTGCATCGTTTTGGCCCCAAACCCCCAAAAACCCCCTATTCTCTGCGCCCCCCCTTTTGCCTTTTTTTTTCCCCCGCTCAGGGATTTTTCCAGGGATTTCCTCTCTTCTCAGGGTGGGGGGCCCCAAAGACTGGAGCCTCCTTCAAAATTTGTCCTTCGGGAAATTTGGGGGGGTTGTTTTTTCTTTCGGGAAATTGGATGGGGTTTTGATCTCTTTCAGTGGGGGACTTCAAAGATTTCTCCTCCGCACCACCCCCAAAAAGCATCAATTCTGCGGGCGATCACCTTTTTTTAAAACCCAGTCTCATTTTCCATAAATTTTAAAAGGGGGAAAAAAAAACCAAGTTTTAAAAACCCCCTGACCTTAGTTGGCAAAGTGATTTTCTCTGTTTTTTTGGATTTATTTTGGTTTGCCTTTGTTTTCCCCAAAAAGGGAAGCAGGGTTTTTTATTTCGTTGCTGAGTGGGCCCAATCTGCAGGGGGATAAAAGGACCCAAGAAAAAAACCTGTTTTCCCCCTTTTTTTCTTCCCCTTTTTTTTGCCAGGAGGTGATGGGACCATGCCCCATGATCTTAGTTTTTTTTTTTAAAGTTAACTTCACCCATTTTTTTCACTCTCCTCTTTCAAACCCCCTTTAAAAAGGGGGTTTTTAAATTTTTTTCCCCCACTTCTGCTATTAGATTTGTTCATTGCGTATCTGGGGGTTGTTGTTTTTTTTCCCGGGGGAATCTTAATTCCGGCTTTTGATTCACCAGACCGGCCCTTTTTTTCATGGTATCTGCTATTAAATTAAATGGGGGGGGTAAATTTTACAAACCTTGTGTACTCCTTTTTCCCAAATTTTAAAACCCCTTTCAGTTGTTCCATTTTCCAGTTTTGGGTTTGTTTTCCCACATAAGATTTCTTAGGAGACGCAAGGGGGTTTTGGCCCCCCCTTTCCCCCTTTAAGGATTCCCTAGTTTGTTGTGGTTACAAAAGTAAAGGGGTTGGCATAGCAAGAAGCAAAAATAATGTTTTTTGGAACTCTCTGGGTTTCTCAAAAATCCAAACGCGGGTTTGGGGATTTGACTTAGTTCCTCTGCCCCTTCGAAATCCAGTTTGTATTCTGGAAGTTATTATTAAATTTTTATTCTTGATTTATACCCCGCTTATCTATACATGAGTCCTAAGGGCTAAAAAAAGCAATACATACCAAATCAACAAAAAAAGAATACATCAGATATAAAACATAAACACATAGAACTATTTTTAAAAAAACAAAACATATTTTAAAAAATTTCCCCCCCGGGCCCGGCATGGGGGGGGAGCAAATTCTAGCAGATTAAAATGGAAAGGCAGCAAAAGGATGGAACGTGTTGCTGGGCCCCCCCGCCATCTTGGGAAATTCATCCGGTCCCAAAAACCCCCCAAAAGGGGGCAGAAGCGGGGAAAGGGGGTTCAGGGCCCGGGACACCTCTCAGCCGACACAAACCCAATGGAACAAAGGGGGGGAGGGGTTTTTTTGAAAGAGTCCAGCCCTCTAAAAAGCCCCTTTTTCCAAGGGAAAAAGAAGCTGAAGGCCCCTTCAAGGCCGGGGGACACCTCTCAAACCCACACAAACCCCCCTGGAACAAGGGAGGG
This sequence comes from Phrynocephalus vlangalii, assembly GCA_037367305.1. Classification (NCBI taxonomy): domain Eukaryota; kingdom Metazoa; phylum Chordata; class Lepidosauria; order Squamata; family Agamidae; genus Phrynocephalus; species Phrynocephalus vlangalii. Next base: position 13,125 of record JAWVWN010003645.1, read on the forward strand.
GGGGAGGGGGCCCCCGTGAAGGGGTCCCCCCCGGGGGTTTTAAAAAGGGCCCCAGGGGGAAAAAACTGGGAAAGGTCTTCAAAGGGGGGAGGGAAAACCTTTTTTTTCAAAAAAAAAAAACCGGGCCCAGACCCCAGGTGGAAAAAAAGGGGGGGGGGGGGGGGTTTCCCCTTTTAAGATCCAGCCCGGTTTTAAAAAAAAGCCCCCCCAAGGGGCAAAACTGAAAAGGCTTCAAGGGCCCGGGCACACCTCCCGCCGAAACCAAAAACCCCAGGGGGGAAAAAAAAGGGGGGAGAGGGGCCCCCCGTGAAGAGTCCCCGCCAGTCTTAAAAAAAACCCCCAAAGGGGGCCAAAACTGGGCTCTTTTTGGGCCGGGGGACACCCCCCAGCCGCACAAAACCCCCCCCGGGGGAAAAAAAGGGAGGGGGGGGTCCTCGTAAAAGTCCGCCCCGGGGGAAAAAAAAATCCAAAAGGGGGGAAAAAATGAAGGCTCTTCAAAAAACCGGGCACACCTCTAAAACTGCACAAACCCCAGGGGGGAACAAAAAGGGGGGGAGGGCCTCTGTGGGAAAAGCCAGGGGGGGGCTAAAAAGCCTCCAAAAGGGGGGAAAAAAGAAGGCTCCCTTTAAGGGGGCCCCGGGGACACCTTCAGCCGCACAACCCAGGGGGAACAAAAAGGGGGGGGGAAAGGGGCCTCTGTGAAAAATCCAGCGGGTTTTTAAAAAACCCCCCCAAGGGGGGGAGAACCCGAACTCTTCAAGGGGCCCGGGGACACCTCCACGACAAAAACCCCAGGTGGGGAAAAAGGGGGGAGAGGGGCCCGTGAAGAGTCCAGCCGGGCTAAAAAGCCCCCCCAAAGGGAGGGAGAAGTGAAGGCCTTCAAGGGCCGGGGGACACCCTCAGCCGACCCAAACCCCCGGGGAACAAAGGGAGGGGGGGGCCTCTGTGAAGAGCCGCCCTCTAAAAGCCCCCCCCAAGGGAGCAGAACGAAGGCCCCTTTTTGGGCCCCGGGGACATTCAGCCGACACAAACCCCAGGTGGGGAAAAAAAGGGGGGGAGGGTTTTTCCCCTGGAAGTCCACCCGGGGTTTTAAAAACCCCCCAAGGGAGCAGAAGCTGAAGGCTTTCCAAAGGGGGCCCGGGGAAAACCCCCCAAAAGACACAAACCCCCCGGTGGAAAAAAAAGGGGGGGGGAGGGCCTCTGTGAAATCCAGCCGGCTAAAAGCCCCCCAAAAGGGGGGCAGAAGGAAGGTCTTCAAGGGCCGGGGGGCCCCCCTCAGCCGACCAAACCCCAGGTGGAACAAAGGGAGGGGAGGGGGTTTTGTGAAAAAGTCCACCCCCTAAAAAGCCCCCCAAGGGGAAAAAAAAAGCCGAGGGCTCTTCAAGGGGGGCACAAACCCCTCAAAGGCACAAACCCCGGTGGAACAAAGGGAGGGAGAGGGGGGCCCCTGGGGAAAAAATCCCCGCCCCCCCCAAAAAGCCCTCAAGGGGCAAAGCTGGGGGCCTTTTAAAGGGCCCCCCCACCTCTCAGCCGACACAAACCCCAGGTGGGAACAAGGGGGGGGGGGGGGTCCCCCGGAAAGTCCACCCTCTAAAAAGCCCTTTCCCGGGAGCAGAAGTGAAGGCCTTTTTTTGGGGGGCCCCCCACACCTCTAGCCAACACAAACCCCAGGGGGAACAAAGGGGGGAGAGGGTCCTTTGTGAAGAGTCCCCGGGCCCGGGGGGAAAAAAACCCCCCAAGGGGGGGAGAAGCTTTAAGGGGGGTTAAAGGGCCGGGCCCCCCTCTTTACCGCACAAACCCCCGGTGGAAACAAAGGGAGGGGAGGGGGGACCCTTTTTTGGGGAAATTTCCCGCCGTCTTTAAAAAACCCTCCCTTTGGGGGCAGAAGCTGAAGGCTCTTCAAGGGGTGGGCAAAACCCTCAGCCGCACAAACCCCAGGTGGAAACAAGGGGGGGGAGGGGTCCCTTTTGAAGATCCCAGCCGGGCTAAAAAAAACCCCCCCCGGGGGGGCAGAAAAAAAGGGTCTTCAAAGGGCCCCGGGGGACCTCTCAGCCGACACAAAAACCCCGGTGGGGAAAAAAAGGGGGGGGGAGGGTCTCTTTAAGAGTCCGCCGGTTAAAAAAAAACCCCCCAAGGGGGAAAAAACGGGGGCTCTTCAAGGGCCAGGCACACTCTTTGCCGACACAAACCCCCCCCGGGGGAAAAAAGGGAGGGAGGGGTCCCCTGTGAAAGTCCCCCCCCGGGCTAAAAAGCCCTCCCCAAAGGGGGGAGAAGCTGAAGGCTCCTTCAAGGGCCCGGGGGGGACCTCCAGCCCACACAAACCCAGGGGGAAAAAAAAGGGGGGGAGAGGGACCCCTGGGGGAAGATCCCCCCCCCGGGCTAAAAAGCCCCCAAAAGGGGGGAAGCTGAAGGTTTAAGGGCCGGGGGGACACCTTCACCGACAAAACCCCCCCGGGGGAAACCAAGGGAGGAGGGGTCCTCTGTTTAAGGTCCAGACGGTCTAAAAAGCCCCCCCCAAGGGAAACGAAGCTGAAGGTCTTCAAGGGCCAGGGACACCTCTCAGCCCACACAAACCCCCGGTGGGAAAAAAAAGGGAGGGGGGAGGGGGGGGTCTGTGAAGAGTCCAGCGGTCTAAAACCCTCCAAGGCGCAAAAGCTGAAGGCTCTTCCCAAGGGCGGGACACCTCTCAGCCGACAAAAACCCCCCGGGAAAAAACAAAGGGAGGGGGGGGGGGCCTCGTGAAGAGCCCCCCGGTTTCAAAAAAACCCCCCAAGGGGCCCAAAAAATGAAGGCTCTTCAAGGGGGGGCCCGGGCCCCCCCTCACCGACAAAACCCAGGTGGAAAAAAGGGAGGGGGGGGGGCCTTGTGAAAGCCACCCCGGGCTAAAAACCCCCCAAAGGGGAAAAGCAGAAGCTGAAGGCCCTTTAAGGGGCCCCGGGCCACCCTCTCACCCCACAAAAACCCCAAAAGGGGGAAAAAAAGGGGGGAAGGGGAGGGGTCCTCTGTAAAAAGCCCCCCCGGGCAAAAAAAAGGGCCAAAAGGGGGCGAAGCTGAAGGCTCTTAAAGGGGCCCCCGGGCCACCTCTAAAACGACAAAACCCGGGGGAAAAAAAGGGAAAGGGGGGAGGGCCCTTTGTGAAGAGTCCGGGGCGGTAAAAAAAACCCCCCCAAAAGGGGGCGAATAAAAGGGTCTTAAAGGGGCGGGCACACCTCTCAGACGACAAAAACCCCCCGGGGGAAAAAAAAAGGGGGGGAGAGGGTCCTCTGGAAGAGTCCCCCCGGTCTAAAAAGCCCTCCAAGGCAGCAAAAAGAAAGGGCTCTTCGGGGGGGGGAAAAACCCCCCTCAGCCGACGAAAACCCAGGTGGAAAAAAGGGAGGGGAGGGTCCCCTTTTAAAGGGAGTCCCCCCGGTCTAAAAAGCCCCCCAAAGGGGGCAAAAAGCTGAACTTTTTTAAAGGGGGCCGGCACACCTCTCAGCGAACAAACCCCAGGGGGAAAAAAGGGAGGGGAGGGTCCTGGGTGAAGAGTCCCCCCGGGTTTCTAAAAAGCCCCCCAAAAGGGGGAGCGAAGCTAAAGGGGTTTCGGGCCCCCGGGCACACCCCCTCAGCCGACCCAAACCCGGTAAACCCAAAAGGAGGGGAGGGTCCTCTGTAAAGAGCCCCCCCGGGCAAAAAAAAACCCCCCAAGGGAGCAGAACGAAGGCTCTTCCAAAGGGCCCCGGCAAAACCTCACCCCCGAAAAAAACCCCAGGGGGGGAACAAAAGGGGGGGAAAAGGGGGGGTCCTCGGGCAAAAAGGGAAAGGCCGGGTTTTTAAAAAACCCTCCAAGAAAAACAAAGCTAAAAGGCTTAAGGGGGGGGACACCTCCACCCGGGCCCAAAAACCCCCGGGTGGAAAAAGGGGGGGGGGTCCCGTAAAAAGTCCACCCCGGGCCAAAAAAGCCCCCAAAAGGGGGCAGAACCCGAAGCTCTTCCCGGGGCCCGGAAACCCCCTTTTCCCCCCACAAAAACCCCCCGGGGGGAAAAAAGGGAGGAGGGGGGCCCCTTTGAAGAGTTCCCCGGGCAAAAAAAGCCCCCCCAAGGGGGGGCCAGAAGTAAAGGGGTCTTCAAGGGTCAGGCACAACTCTCAGCCGACACAAACCCCAGGTGGATTGGAACAAAGGGAGGGAGGATGCGTTCTCTTTCCACTTATCTTGCTGAAGTCCAGCCTTTGTAGATATTTTGTGCATAACCTTGCTTAGCATGTGATATGCAGTGCTATTGTGCCGATAGTTGGATAGCAATTCTTTGGCGTTTCCTTTCTTGGAATTGGGATGTAGACCAATCTTTTACTGTCCTCTGGCACTGCTGGGTTTTCCAAATTTGCTGGATATTCCTATGCTAGCACCCTTTACAGCATCATCTTTTAAGATTTTAAAGAGTTCTAATTGGAATGACGTCACCTCATGGCCTTGTTTGTTTGCAATGCTTTCTAAGCGCCACTTACACTTCACGTTTACAGGATGTCTGGATCCAGGGGCAGCATTACGCTTATCTTAGGTATTCAGGGACATACAGATCTATTCTGATTTTATTCTTCTGTATATTCTTGCCATCTCTTATTGATCTTCTTCTAGCTTCAGTTAGGTCCTACCATTTTTGTCCTTTATCAGAATCCATCTTCCCCTTGTACGAAAATACCCTTTTATTATCTCCAATTTTCTTGAACAGATCTCTGGTTTTTTTCCTTTTCTGTTGTTTTACTCATATTTCTTTGCAACTGTTCATTCAGAAGGCCGCCCTGTCCTCCTTTGCTAGTCTTTGGAAGTCTGCATTCAGTTTTCTGTAATCTTTCCCTTTCTCCTTGCATTTGCGTCCCTTCTCTCCTACGCTATTTGTAGGGACCATCGTTGGAAGCCACTTTGCTTTCTTGCACTGTCTTTTCTTTGCGATTATTTTCTTTGCAGCTCCTGTACTAATGTTACAAGCCTCCAACCCTTAATTCTTCAGTGTGTTTGTCCACAAAACTAGTTCCTTGAATCTCATTATTACTCTCCACTGTGTATTCATTAGGGATTTGACTTTGATTATTCCTGACTAGAGACTGGGCACGACTTCTTTAACAAAATTTTTTTTTGTGTTGTCGTTAGTCGGGCATTCCGTTTAGGTGTTTCGTTTTTGTGTACTTCGCAAAAATTAGTCAGTTCATTTTTCGTTTTTTTGTGTAGTATGGTTTTTCTTGGGGGGGGTTCAGGTTTAGCGGGCTACTGGAGGCACCTGTGGGGTGGTGCCCCTCGGCCAGCTTTAAACGGGAATGGGGCTCCTGGAGGCAACCAGTGCCTGCCTCCATATCCTCACCACTAGGAAGGGGAAAGTCAGGCTCCAAGAGGAAGGGGCCATCTAATAATGGGGGTCTCACTACTCTAAATGCTGCTGCAATTGCATGCTTTATCCATATGGGATATGACATACAGCTTGCCAGACAGTGAGACTAGTGTTGGCAGTGAACCCAGTGCCATGGTGATTGGTAAGGCTCTCGCTCCACTGGTATCACAAAAGAAGGGATTTAATTGTACTTGCGTGTTGTGCAATGCAGTAGATCTGCTTAGGGGTTAGGTTGGGTTAGTGCAAGGGCTAGGGTTAGGCTAGAGTGACGAGGGTAAGGTTTACGGTGGGGCTAGTGGGTTGCACCTTGGGTGCCTCTCTGAAACCCCACATAGAAAGACAGTCTGTGACGTATGGGTAAGGACTCGGAGTCAAGGTTTAGGGTTGAGGGTTAGGGAGGCTAGGGCAGGTTTTAGGGGGCTTGTGGCAACATATCACAGATGTCTCCATGCCAAGTGGCCTTGCGTTTGGGGATTGGCTTCCAAATAAATTTGCTGCCCTGAATGGTCGTCACTCCCACATGGCTGGCCACTCGGCAGCCCATCATGCGCGAGGTGAAAATAAAATTTCAAATAAAATAAAATCAATGGAGGACAGAGGAGGAGAGGATGTGACATTTGTGTTGCATAAGAAAAAACCCATGCTGCTACTGTGAAAAATACTGGCAGCTTTTATAAAACTTTTTGCGTGTTTTGTATGTTGCTTGTGTGTTTTGGACACGATTTCAAAAAACAATATTGCGTTCGCCGCAACATTTTCGGTCCCCGCCCGCACGCATGGCATGGCGAGTCAACCGGCTGCCCGACGGGGGGGAGGCGGGACACCCCCTCCAGGAAGAAACCCACCCTCGGTAGGTGCCATGCGCCACTTAGTCAAGCAGGCATTTTTCCGCCTGTTTTGTTGGCCGGGAATGGTGGGGGGAGAGTGTTAAAAGTTTTTTACTGTGCCGTCCGTGCTGCTTGCTTGCGCTTTAATTGGTGCGGCGACAGGGCGAGGACTGAGTCTTTGTGCTGGCTGCGAGCCTGCGGCGAGTCAAACCAGAGAAGCTCCAGGACAGGGGATGGGGGGGAGGCCGGGGAACCTCCAGAAACAACCCCTTCTGGTAGTGCCCTGAGGCACGGAGGCATTTTCCGCACTGCTTTTCGGCCGGGAACTCGCGGTTTTTTTAACTTTTTTTTAAAAACTTTTTTTCTGTGCCGACGTGGCATACGACGCACTGATTCGCGCGAAGCAAGGAAACGAGCTCGACAAATCAGCGACACAAAATTGTTCATTCGTCGGTTCGGAGCTATCGATGTCTGGCGGAGTTAATTCCGTTACCGTTTCCGTAGAGTTACGGAACGTGTTAATGGAAACGGAAACGAATAACGATAAGTCGTGCCCACAATCTCATATACTGACTGGCCAGTGATCTTCCCTACTTTCTTCAGTTTAAAGTTTGAATTTTGAAATAAGAAGCTGATATCTGAGCCACAGTCTGCACAAGGTTCTTGTTTTTGCTGACTGTATAGAGTCCTCCATCTTTGGCTGCAGAGACATAGTCAATCTGATTCGGTATTGTCTCATCTGGTGGATTTCCATGTGTAGAGTCGCATTTTGTGGTTGTTGAAAAGAGTGTTTGAATGACCAAGCTTGTTCTCTTGACAAAACTCAATTAGCTTTGCTGTTCATTTGGAACTCCCAAGGGCCATATTGCAGTTATTCCTTTTCTATTACTTGACTCCTTACTTTGAATTCCAATTCCTATGACAAAGAAGAACATCTTTCTTTGGTGTCATGTTCTAGGAAGTTCTTGTTAAGTCTTCATAAAATTGGTCAACTCAGATTACAGCACCGTAGTTGGTGAATAAACTTTGGATTACTGTGTTGTACAAAGGACTGCACTTGGAATGTACCGAGATCTTTCATATCATTTTTTAGGTTGTATCCCAGCACTGCTTTTCTCATCTATTGTTGACTATGAACGGTACTCCATTTCTTCTATGGGTTTCTTGCCAACTGTAGTAGATGTGATAGTCATACTGAAACTGAAATTCACACCATTCCTGTACATTTAATTTAAGTTCTCTGATTGCCCAGGATGTCAATGTTTTTTCTTTTACCATCTCAAATTTGACCACATCCAGCTGTACCATGGTTAATAGATCTCACATTCCAGGTTTTCCTATTGCAGTATATTTCTTGCAACATTTTTGGACTTTCCTTTCTCTTCCAGCACCGTCTGCAAGCTGAGCGTCTTTGGCTTTTTGTGGCCCAAAGTGCCACTTCATTAGCTCTAGCCCTAATCTAAAATTAAGATGGGACAAGGAAGAGGAGGACCTGGCCTTACATTAGGGATACCCTCTAATGCAAGACCCGTCCGTGATGTTGCAGGTGGGGGGGGGGGGGTTCCTCCTTTTATAATATCCCACCCTGGAAGTAGGGGGGAGCGATCATTTAAGGAGGAAGCCGCCCCCTATTCCCCATCAAAAAAAAAAATATAACCCATTTTCACGGAAGAGAGCCGCACTGCCCATCCCAAATTTAAACCCAGTCCCAGAGAGAAACCCCCGAGCCTTCCCCCATCCAATAACGCGGGAGAGAAGCGTGGAGACCCCCCAATTAATCCTTAGGGCTCCAGGGTAACTGGGAGGGGACAAGTCATGGGGGGTGGTGGTGGGGCAGAAGCCAGCAGCAGAGCAGCAGCCCCTCCCCTTCTAAGTCGTGATGGGGGGGGCTGGTGGAGGGTCTCCCGTTTACCTGGCGACTGGTTTGTTTTGGGGAGGGCGGCCTCATCTCCTCCTCCTCCGCTTCCCTTCCTCTCCCGCCGAGGCGGCCGACTCTCGTCAGCTCCCCACGGCCTGTCCCAACCAAGCAGGGGGGATGTAGGAGGAGGAGGAGGTTTGGGAGGAGGGAGGGAAGAGAGGGAGGAGGCCCCGCCCACCAATCAGGGCCACAGAGAGAGAGAGAGAGAGAGAAAGAGAAGGAGATAGAGCAGAAGGAGAGACAGACACACAGGACACACAGACCACACAGACCGACACACAGACAACAGATGGTTCACAAGGGGGCACACACATACTACAAACAACAAAAAATCAGAAGGCAGTTCTCTCTCTCATCTTCTCTCTCACACACACACACACACAACACCACACACACAACACACACAAGCGAGAGAAAGAGAAGACAGGGGACCACACAGAGGCACACTCAAGGTTAACAAGGGGGCTACACACATACACAAACATCAAAAAGATCAGAATGCAGTTCTCTCCTCTCTCTATCTCTCTCTTACTCTCTCTCTCTCTTCACTCTCTCCTCTCCCTATCTCACACACACACACACACACACAACACTCCACACACACACAAACACACACACAAAACAACACACACACAACGGCACTGGCCAGGAGAAGGAGGAGGGGAGAGAGAGATATCCAGGCACACACATACACAAACACCACAAAAGATCACATGAAGGTGTACTCTTTTATGCAACACACTCACTAATCAAGGATCACAAGGTGGCAACAGAGAGGAGACACACAACAGAGAAGGCACTGAGGCTCACAAGGGAGCACACAATACAGAAATGCCCAAGGGTCACAAGATGGGCACATTCCTACAAACAATAACAAGAACACAGAGGTGGCAACACAGTTCCACAAACACCACAAGATCACAAGGCTGTCTCTTTATGCACACACCACAACACTCCCTCTAGAATCTCAAGGTGGCACACCACAGAGAAAACACACAAACCCAAGGATACAACAGGGCACGCACTTCCACAAAGGCCAACTAGGGTCACAAGGCAGTTACTTTTAACATTGACACTCCACAAGGATCACACAGCAGAGTATACTTACACACAGACAGCAACCCTTAAGGATCTAAAAAGCTGGCACACAACACATTTAGTACAATATAATTATACAATAGTACCACAATGTGGCACATCTTACACCTCAAGGATTATAAGACGATCACAAACATATACACACGCCGCAAGGTTAAGCTACACAAGCAAACACCCAAGGACCAAAAGGCAGCACACATTTATGCACCGCAAAAAGTGGCCAGAAACATACAACCTAAAACACACCCAAAGATTGAAAGGACAGCACACGGAGTACACACCCCCAAGTTACAAAGGCAGTACACGCTTATACAAACACCCCCAAGGATCACTAACTACCCCACATATAAACACACGAAGCACCCAAGTGCCACCAGGTGGCACAACACATATCCTGGCACACCAAAAAGAAAACAAGGTGGTGTCTCAGAGATACACAAGATGCACTCCCAAGGATTACAGTGTGGTACACACACATTTACAACACAGACTAAGGCAACCCTCCGTGGTATACGCAGTACAGAAGGGCTTGCACCGTTTACATAAAAGGCTGTTGTAAGAGTAGGCTCAGATTTTTTGTTGACAGCACCAGGAGAGGGATGGTGGTGTGGATTGCCTGTAATAATGTCAAAAATAAACGAGATGCTAATTTTATTGCCTGGGCTGGTATGTGTTTTTGGTGTGTGTTTTTTCTCCCCATTTGCAAGGCCAGGTGTCCACCTTCAGCCCAACCCGAAGGTGGACATAGGATGTTTTGCTTGGATTTGGGGTTGGTTTATTTCTATCTCTATCCTCCCCCCCATAAAACTGCCTCTTGGCCAAGGATGGATAACAAATCAGAGGTTGTAGGACTACACCCGACCATCAGCCCTGACAGCAGAAGGGGCTTTTAAAGAAGTTGCAGTTGCCAGCGTCTGGCGCTGACCTTAAGGAAAAGTCAATTCTCTGAGGTCAATATAATTTCATTCTCCAGGAATATTCCTCCCATGTGTCATCAAAATTGGCTTGCGTAACTCTGGTGACCACTGCACTCAAGAAATTCATCGCCGTGGCTTCTCCAACTTACGTAGTTATAAGAACATTAAGTATGAGGACATGCTGGTCAGGCACCAAAGGACCATCGAGAGAGTCCAGCTTCCTGTAATCTCACAGTTTGGTGGCCCCTCCACTCCAGCATTGCCTCTGAGGAAGAGCATAGGTGACTTTGATATCTGTCTCCTGATACATCTCCCCTGCATCTGTGGCCCTCCCTCCCTTGTCGTTCCTCTGGTTTTTAAGCCTTGGGAAATGACTCATCTCCATCAGGTTTGTCACCTGTGTGGACTTGACTTACTTCTTTTCATCCCAGTGAATGGAAAAATCTGTAACTCCATTCCAATTCCTTTTCTTTTTTTTTTGATTTTGAATAACGGAATCCAGGCCAGATCAAGGATCACGTGACATGATGCATAATATCACTTTACTGTGGCAGGGAGTTAAGAATGGAGAGTTCCAAGGCTAACCAAACACGTCGGGTTGGGGGAAAAAAAAAAAAAAAAAAAAAAAATATTTTGTCTGTTCTTACTTCTCCCAAGCCCTCAATTTTGAGAGTATTCTCCTAGTTTGGCTATTTTGTGTGAGGGAGAAGACGCTTCCCTCTATCCACTTGACTCCCCATACCCTGCATTATTTTGTACGTTCCAATATTATCCCCCTCGCAGGGCGCCTTTTCTCTTTTACAAGACTATAATAAGAGCCCCCAAAAGCTTTTTGGTATTTCCTACATACGGGTGGTTGCCCCACCTTGCCCAGCCAGTTAATCATTTTAGATCGCTCTCTTCTGCATCTTTTTCCAGTTTCCATATTCTTTCTTTGAGAATGCAGAGAGCGACCTGAATTAGCACAAATACTCCAGGTGGGGGCCTTCGTACTATTGATTTTGTATAAGGGCAATTATAAAACGTTGGCTTGTTTATTTTCATTCCTTTTTGTTAATCACTTAGATGGTATATTGAGCCACCTCCCCCTTCTTCAACCGATTTTGCCCACACATTGGGGAGACAACTTTTCCCATGGAGCTGTTCCACCATACACAACCCAAGGATCTTCTTTCCTGTGCATCAGTCACAGATAACTCTGAGCCCGTTGAGTTTGTTGGATTAGATGATGTTTGGAATTTTTTGTTATTTTTGCCCCACCAATATGCTTAATTTACTTTTGGCTAATTAAAATTGTATTTGCCATTTCGTAGCCCAATTCCCCCCAGTTTGGAGAGATCGAATGGAGTGCTCTTCCTTCACAATCTTCTCTGGATTTTTACACATCAGAAATAGTTTTTGTCATCTGCAAACTTCGGCCCACCTCCCTCGGTTTTCCTGTCTCCAGGGCCATTTTGAAACCCTCTGTGCCATTCGCTGGTTCCGTGTCTAAGAATGTGCCAAGTTCCCATGGAGCGATAGAGTGAAGTGACTGTTTTGAAAGGAACAATGTGTTTTCAAAGGGTTATTTGCACAAGGCCAGTGCTTGCGGACTACTGGTTCGATCTGCAGCATGGGCAGTCATAGGTCTTTACTCGTGGTTATGGACGTTTGATTCCACTCAGCCATTTCCTGCTTTCCTCAAGCCCCTCCAGTAGTAATGGAGTTATAGTTCACCAGAAGTGTGGAGACCAATATTGTAACTTGCCAGGATTTTTGCAAAGCCGCCCCAAGTGGGCTTTAAGCACTAATGGGGGGCAGTATATTAGCGGCAACTGTTGCTGGCTTGCTTTGTTCTTTTTTGATACTTAGAAAGGAACCAAAACATATGAATCAGTGGACCCTCTTATAACAAATCAGTTTTTGTTATATCATAAAAATCTGTTCTACATAAAAAATTTCAGGAGGATCCGGGAAAGGAAATTTTGGATAACAGAATCGCCTATGGGGTGAATCTGCTTATGTAACTTAAAAATGGTCCAATTAGGGATTACTTCTGTTTTCTATGCTTTCCTATGGGGAAATTTGGTATAAAAAGAAACATTTTGCTTGATCCATAATTTCTTTTGGAACATCGTTAATTCCGATTTAACAAGTGTTTCCACCGAAAATAAGACAGTCTTATATTATTTTTTCTCAAGACCACTAGGGCTCTCCCGTCAGCAATCATTCACAGATTATGTTTTCCAGTCATGAAAGAAATAAAGATTGACAAAAACTGTAATCACATTTGCGCTTCTTAGCATTCCTTGTCGCATGTAGACTGAGGTTATTGTATTATGCCCACCATGTTTGGCAACATTCGGAATATGGGTTTCCAACTATCTTGTGTGTAGTGTATTTGGGGGGGGGTTCAGCTGCGTGTTTTTCATTCTGGTTTTTGTCTTTGTTGCGGGAAAAATGTTTTTCTGGCTTGTCATACTGCACCTTCTAAACTGGTTGTGCTTACTAGTTTTAGTGAGGTGGATATGATAGCCATATTTAAATATTTGAAAGGATGTAATACCGAAAGAAGAGGTGGACAGGTTTTGTTTCCGTTTGGCTTCAAGTAGACTAGGCGCGGGCAGTTGTTAGTTTTAGTAATTTCTAACTACATGGAAAAAGAGGATTCCATTTGAACGTTAGGAAGATTATGATTGTTAGAGCTTGTTTGGCGTTGGAATATGCTTCCATGGATGGGTGTTGGACTTCTCCTTCTTTGGAGGTTTTTAAGCAGTGCATGGATAGGAATACTGTTGGAACAAAATATTGTGATGGGGGGGTATCTCTGCAATGGAACTCGAGGTTCTTCGAACTACTTTGATTCTGCCGATTCCTCTCACTAATTTTCATCCTTCATCGAGCATTAGTACAATTTGTTCTGCATAATATCAAACAGATAAGTCCTCACCCACAACAAAAATAACCCCCAAAGTTAGTTACTTGGAGTAAAACTTGTTCCTTTTGCCACATTTCATTCCTACTATAACATTAGTTTATACCTTTTATTATCAGAGAAAAGGAATACGATCACAAAAATTACTATAGTTTTTTTTTCCCTCTAGCTCTTTATATACTTATTGATCTGGATTGGTGTTACTTCATCCTTGTTCCTAGAACCTGACTGGATATCTATTTCATTCTTCTAATGAATGTTATCAGGACTGCTAAACAGTTGTTTTTGCCTATTTTTTCCTTGTCCAAAAGTCTAAGGACAAGCTTTCATAGCAGCGATTTAAAAACAGACTTCTATTTTTTATTTTCACCATGGTAAATAATCGTGAGAGTCAGCCGGCTATCTCTTATACTTATAATGCCACATAGTGAATGAATGGCTCACTATTGATATAGTATCAAGGGTTGTGTCAGTGCACCGTGCTTAGGTCCAAGTGTTATTGGATGAGTTTCATTTGTTTGAGACCCGAGGATGTGGACAAGGGTGCTTGGTTCTTGTCCGTTATTTTTTTGTTTTTGGTCCACCACACGCTTTCTGCTCGTACTACCTGGCCCTTCTTGGCTAATTGTAAAGTCTGCCAAGGGGGTTGCATGGGTCCAATGAGGCTGTAAATGCCTCTTTAAGAGAGGAGTGGGTCCCTGCTGCCTTAAAGATGGCAGTAATCAGACCATCCTAAAAACAACCTACCTGGACCCAGGGATGGTGGTCAACTACCGACCAGTAGCGAAACCTCCCTTATTTGGGCAAGGTGTTGAGTGGGTTGTGGCTGGACAGCTCCAGGCGCTGCTGGATGAAAGGATTTCTAGATCCATTTCAATCTGGTTCAGGCGGGTTTTGGAACAGAGATGCATTGGTCGCCTTTGTACGATGACTTTGTCCCGCGGGAGAGAGACAGGGGGTGTGCTAACCCTGTTGATACTCAGGGACCATACGCTCAGCGGCCTTTCGACTCCATTTGACCTTGGTGTAATTATGGATCGGCTGGCCAGGTTGGGTGTTGGAGGCCACCGCTTTGCTGGGTGGTTCGATCCTTCCTGAGTGCCGTTTGTCCACGAAGGTGTGCTGGGGATAGTAGCTCTGCCATTGGCGTTTTACGTCATGGGGTTCCACAGGGTACATACTATTCCCCATGCTGTTTACATCTACATGGCAAACGCTGGGAGAGGTCATAGGAGGTTTGGGTGAGGAGTCTAGCAATATGGCTGATGATACTCAAGCTCTACCTCTCGTTCTCTCCAATCAGGTGAGTCTGGTTTCTGTTTCTGATACTCGATGTACTCTGGGCCAGATAATGGACTGATGAGGGTTAATAATTGAACACTCAATCAGACAAGACGGAGTGTCGTAAAATTGCCTGTAGTGGGTGGCTTCGTCAAGACAGGCTTTGCTAGAGGGCCACTTCCCTGTTCTGGATGGGGTTTGCACTCCAACCTAAGGGGACAGGATCGTATGCTTGGGGGTGCTTCCATGGACCCGGTCTAACTCTGGAAGCCAGGTTGGGACTCGGTGGCAGGGTGCTTTCTACAGCTGCGGATATATTTACCGTGGCCCCTACCTAGATGAACGGAGCATCATGACAGTTTACAATGCACTGGTAACACTCCGTATTTGATTACTGTTACTGCGGTTTAGTTGGGGCTGCTACTGAAAGAAGGTTCAGCGATTGCAAAATGAGTTCAGAATAGTGCGCACGGTGAGTGAGTGGTCAGGGCCAACCAAGGAACACATCAGCCGATTTCTGTATTAACTTCACTGAGGTACAGTTGCTGCCAAGCCCAATTCAAAGTGCTTGTTTTTGACATATAAAGCGCTGAACGGCTTAGGACCTAGATACCGAGAGGACGCTCCTTCCATTTGAACCTACCCGGCAATTAAGATTAGTCCAGGGAGCCCTCCTTGAAAGAGCCATCCCCTTTAAGGAGGTGAAGGGATGGCTTGCAGGATAGGGCTTTTTCAGAACTGCCCCCAGACTATGGAATACCCTCTCATATGAGACTCAGCCTGGCACGAGGCGTTGCTAACATTTCGGCGCCAGATAAAAATCCCCTCCTAATTCAAAAAGTTTTTTAAACTATGAATTGTCGGGCCTTGATGCAATTTTAGTGGTGTGTTTTTAATGTATCGTATTTACTGCTCTACATGTTTTATTGTTTAATTTTATTGTATTTTGATGTTTTAACTGTTGTATCTCTGATTGTGAGCTCGCCCAGAGACCTTTGGGTAGTTGGGCGGATAAAGCTTAATTAAATAAATAAAATAAAAAATAAATAAAAATTAACTCCTGCTAAAAAAAAATTATTTGTGTTTAATTTTCCACGGCCTGATCACGCCTTCCTTGGATTGATAAAACAAAGCAAGCCCTATCTTCATGGGACGGCAGATAGTTTGGAATGCGACTAAGTAATTCCGATGTGCTAACCGAGGCACTGTAAATTCTTGTGTGGCCCTGCAGATTTGGTGCTTATCGTGACTTTTAATGGTGTAGGCTGCAGACCTGCCTAGTCAAAGAACCTGAATGTGGAAAGGGTTAATGTGAAGAAGCAGCAGGAGGGAGCATTGTAGTCTCAACTCAGCAGGCAGCTGTGTCTGAGGACGAGGCTGGGGCAAAATCTCCTTCCTTAGAAGGGTAGGAGCAGGATCCTGCAAAGGAAGTAAACTAAACAGGACGAGCAGGAATGGATCTTTAATGTTAGGAGTAAATTAGATCTGATAGCCCTGAGTTTTAGCGGAGCTTTGCAGAGATATGGGTGTTGTTCCCTGTTTTAGGATTAAAGATAGCAAGTTTTCCTGAACCCTCGTGGGAGCAATGCGTCACTTTATTGTCACCACGTTCACTGTGTGTATCCAGACTCTGTTACTGTCCTTGGACTGGCTTTCTGACTACGGCGTTCTCTGTTTTCCCTGAATTGGCATTTGGCTCTGTATGGTATTATGGCTCTGGACTTGGACTGTATTTTGTTATTTATCTGGGATTACATCTAAAGTTCTGGCAACGAACTGATCTTGCTTGCTGTGTGTTCTGTGTGCCGGGGCTTGACAGTTTGCTACACCACCAAACTTCTTCAAGCAGAATGGAGGAAGGAGGGGGCTGTTGGAATAACACCATGGAAGCTTTGCAAAACAAAGTACTGTTTTTGTCTCAGGCAATTGTTCAATTGCTGCAAGCTCCAAGCACCATTACAGCTCGTTGCCCTTTGCTGCCTCCTGACCGGTCTTGAAGGCTGTTAGAGGAATTTCCCTGGCTTTCTTGGCTCAATGCTAGCTGTTTCTTGAGGTGCAGGCTCAAGATATTCCTACTGAAAGGTCTATGGTCTGTTTTATCATCAGTTTATTTGATTGGGACAGGCAGCTACATGGTTTGGACTCCTTTACTCTTCAGTGCTTCACCTTTGTTGGTAATTTTCAGGCTTTCCTGAACCATATTTCTTCAGCCTTTCAGAACCCCGTGCAGGCTGCTACCGCACAGGAGACTCGAGAGCTTTGAAAAGGGCAAAGACTCAGTGTTTGATTACACCAACAGCATTCCGTTTGATAGCACAGGATCTGCAGTGGAACGAGCCGGCAAATGATTTCTCAGTATATGGAAGGTTTGGCAGATTGAAGTGCTGGATGAACTCCTCGTAGGAAAGAACAACCAAACACATTGCAGGAAATCTTTACCTGTCGTCTGAGATTAGGATGGATGGCCTGGGAATAGCCGTCGTCTCTCCGAGGCCAGAACTGCAATCACAAACCTCTGCAGCTCTGTGTCTATCTGCAATCCCAGGAAGGCCCGTGGATGTGGATGCTAAGCCTATGCAAACTGGGAGCAGCTGCTCGTCACGCCTCCCCCAAGAGGAAAGGCACAGACGACGCTGTTCATCATCTTGCCTGTAATGTGGGGGAGGAGGACATTTGCGTTCTAACTGGACCTTTGAGCGTTCCTCAATAAGGTGCTGCGTATCTCTCAGCAGTTAAAAGAGCAGCTCCATCCTTGAAGGACCCAAGGATTGGAGCCTTTCCGAAGGCGTTTCCAGGCAATAATATCACACCTACAAGGCCTTTTTGATACCTGTAACTCTAGGGCTCACTGATGGTCGGGAGAGGTGATACCGGTGTATGCATGGTAGGACTCTGGACAGCTTCACTGATTTATGGATGTGGGTTTGTGCGGTTACCATCGGATTCCGTAAAAATAAGGACACCTCTTTGCTGGGGTAGAAACATGAGGGTCGGCTACTTCGTTCTGGCGGTAGATCAGGATACCTGTCCCTTACTCTTCGGTAAATGTATCATAATGAGCAGATTAGACTTTAATGTAAACTCGGATGCTGGTTTCCTCTTGTTTTGGGTGTTTCTCTGGTTGCGAGCTCATAATCCATCTGGTGGATTGGTTGTGCAAGGGGAATTTTTATTCAAGGTTCCTTGTTCACAAAGCGAGCAACATTCCTCTACTGTCCTGGATTGCCCATGCTACATCTGACCCCTGTCTTGCCCCAGGTATATCCAAGACTTTGCAGATGTACTTGAGGAAAGGGGGGCTGACAAGCTACTCCACACCTGGCCCTATGGACTGTGCCATTGATCTGATTCCTGGGGCACCTCTTCTGTGGCTACGAGTTATCCATGTCCGAACCTGAATTAGAATCTTTGAGGGCTTTCCTGGAAACAAGAATCTTCGACGTGGGTGGGTCTTACGCCCTTCCAAATCACCATTGTCAGCCCCAGTGATCTTTGTAAGAAGAAGGAGGCGAGCTTGTACTTGTAATCGATTACCAGAGCACTAAACAGAATCACTATTCGGGACGGTACCCTTACCCTTAATCTCTGGACCAAATAACTTTTTTTGGAGCTGTTAAATAAAGGGGCCTAAGTGTTATTACCAAGCTGGACATTCGGGGGGGCGTATTCCGTTAAAGGAGCGAGTGGAAAACTGCATTCCGTGACCACGGTATGGCCATATGGAACATTTAGAATGCCTTTTGGACTGAACCAATGCACCAGTGTGTTTCAGCGGATGACTGGAATGACATTTTCACAGGATGCCTAGATCGTTGTGTCGATCGTTTATTTAGATGACATTCTGTTTACTCGCTGATCCAGCTCAGATTGTTCAAGATGTGTTGTCAGGTTTGCAGCTCTTCGGGAAACTGGACTCTATGCCTAAGCTGGAAAAAATGTTGAGTTTACATTAAGGAAGGTTGAAGTTGGATTATGTAGATTTCCTGGGGCATTTCATTTCGCCCCCTGGGTTATCGCATGGATCCTAAGAAAGTAGGAGGTCTGTGTTGTCATGGCAGTGACCACAAAATCGTAAGGATCTGTGCAACGGTTCCTTTGGCTTCGCTATACTATTATGTCAGTCTATTCTGCCTTACGCGACATTGCTGCACCTTTAAACCGTCTCCTTCGGCCCAAAGAGGCTTTTCCGGTGGGACTCAAGAAGCAGAGAAGGCTTTCTCATACCTTGAAAACACCGTTTCACCTCGGAAGCCCTTACTTCGTTACCCTCGATATGGGGAGCATGGAGAGTTTTCTGCACAACAAGGGTTATTATTACATCGAGGGAGGTTATATGTTATGGCTGGTCCTTAGTAACCTGGTGTTGATTCTCTTCTCTATGATTCTTTCACATGGCTGGACACTTTGGACTTTACAAACCCTGCATCTTCTCACAAGAGAGTTCTGGTGGCCACAGGTCCGTGCTGATGTTGCGCGATATGTGGTTCATGTGACAGTTTGTCGGCGTGCAAAGGATGGGTGGCATAACTTCTGGTCTGTTGCATCCTTTGCCAAACACCCTCTGGTCCCTGGGAATGCTGTCTCCATAGATTTCATTCACGGATCTTCCTCGACTCAAATAGGGATTTTACTGTGCATCCTGGTACTTTGTAGATTTATTCTCCAAAATGACTCCACTGCGTTCCTTGGTTCCTATATCTACCCTACCGCAGACAGGTAACAGCTCATCATTACTTACAAAAACCTTTCAGACTTTCATGGTTTACTGAACACAATTTCGGATCGTGGGCTACAATTTCACCTCTCGGTTTCTGGCAAGCAATGCACAAGGCACTAGGAACATCAGTTCATCAGCTTACCACCCCCAGTCAGATGGTCAGGAACTGAGCGCATCTAATGCACATTAGAACAATATTTACGCTAGTTATACATGCTACCAAAGGATAAATGGGGCGGAATTTGTTGCCTTTGGCTGAATTTTCATAATAACAATGCTTGTAACATTCATTCCACTCGTCGAGACACCATTCATCGCTAATTATGGGTATTCATCCTCGGTATTTTCCAACCACCCTTCCTTCCACCTCTGATGCCAGCTACGGAAGCCTACATTCAAGAAAATTCCAGGGCATTCAAGAATTATTTGAAGTAGGAGCAAACTCGATCATGCTAAGGAAAGGCTTTAAGATAAGCTGCGGACAAAGAATAAGACAAGGAAGGTTCCATCAGTTGAATCCAGGCATGAAGGTTTGGCTCTCTACCGATACTGAGACAGCCTGGGCGGATCCAAAAACTTGATCCTCGGTTCATCGGTCCTTATCCCATTCTAGAAAAAATCAATCCAGTGGCTTTCGTCTGCAATTACTGTTCCCTCCCATATTCATCCCTTGTTCCATCGTTCCCTCTTAGGTCCCAGCTACAGATCTGACCCCATCCGAACACCGAATCCTGTACCTCTCCACGATCTTAGTAGAAGGAGAAGAGGAGATAGTATGAGGTCGCCAAATTTTTGGGATTCCCGGGATACATCGGGGAAGGTTTGCACTATTTAGTAGACTGGGAAGGGTATGGGACTGAAGATCGATCATGGGAACCAGCGTCATAACTTGCATGCACCAAAGTTGATCAGCATATTACATGATAAATTACACAGATAGACATGGCCCTTCGGAAGAGGGGGACCATGGGGAGGGGGGATAGTGCCAGCGACCATGCTTGTCATAGAAACCCGAAATGTGACAGGGTTAAATGCTGTAAGAGTAGAAGAGGAGCCTGGAGTTCAAATCAGCAGGCAGGGAGTCTGAGGACGCAGCTGAGGGCACATCTCCTCCTTCCTATAATAGGGCTAGGAGAGGATCCTGCAAAGGAGCACTAACAGGAGAGCCAGGGAAAGGATCTTTAATTGATAGGCCGTAAAATTAGATCTGAATAGCCCTGAGTTTTTAGCAGAGCTTTGCCAGAGATATGGGTGTGTTCCCTGTTTTTGGATAAAGCTAGCATGTTTTACCCTGAACCCCTCTGTGGGAGCAACGCGTCACTTTACCTTGTCACCCTCGTTCGTGTATATTTCATGACTCAGTTTCCTGACCTTGGACGGCTTTCTGGACTACGGGTCTCTGTTTCACTGGTACTAGGACTGGCTTTTCTGACTACGGTGCTCTCTGTATTCCCTGGAATTTGAGCATTTGGCTATGTAGGTAATTCTGGCTGTGACTTTGGACATGTATTTTGTTCTTTTATCTGGATCTACAAACTAAAGTTTATGGCAAAGAAACTGACTTGGTTGCTGTGTGTTATTTTTTCCCTCCGTCCCGCCATATGATGTTGTTGCTCTTGTCTGCTAAGTTTTAGTTACTATTTACTTTGCTGTTTTTGTTATTTTGCTGTGTTGTATAGTTGTTGTAAACCGCCCGGAGTTTTCCTTTTAGGAAGTTGGGCGGTATATATAGCTGTTTATATAAATAAATATAAATAATAGCAAGCCTTATCGCCAGACGAATCTATTGCTTTTATGAGAAAACAAAGGGCTGTAGTCACTGCACTACACCATATAAGTTTCCAGTTACAGCAACGGGGATGAGAAGATAAGATGTCTGTGTGGTGGAAAACGGCATTCTCTCACTTCCAGCCCTCACAAAGCTGGATGACTCCTTACATGGCGTCGTGATCCACATGATCCAGTGGTGGCCAAAACTTCAGCCCGCCAGATGTTTAGGACATCAACTCCCACAGTCCTTTGTCATTGGGCAATTAAAGGCTTGGATGTTTTGGTCCTAAAACATCTGGATGGGACTGCTGTTGAAGTTTGGCCACACTGAAATAACCTGGATCAATGCTGGAGACAGATGCTCCCCGTTGTGCAATCCAGCTAGGAACTGAAGAGGCAGGTGAAAGGAAGCAGGGTCTTTAAAAAGAGCTTTTAAAACACTGCGCGAATCACCATTCTGTGGCCTTTTGACAGGCCATTTTTTTATTTTATTTATTTTGAATATTTTTACCCCACCTCTTCTCCTTGGGAAAGGACCAAGTTACTTACAATGTGAGGGACCACTATATAGCCCCCAGAACATTCAAAACATATTCAAGTTAAGAACAGGGGAAACTAGAAGAGGCATTTAGACACATTAAAAGGTAACATTAAAGCTACCAAGAAACACACCAAAAACAAAATAAAATTCCATTATAAGGGATGGAAAACTAGCATGGAAAACACTGTGGAAAACCATTCATGCATGGTCATCGATCTAAAAGTCACATAATCGGTATGTCCTCTTTAGGGAAGCTTGCTTGAGTGAATATAGAATCATAGAGTGGGAAGAGACCACAAGGAGACATCTAGTCCAACCCCTCGCCATGCAGGAAACATCACAACACAGGACCTCCGACAGATGCCATCCAGCCTCTCTGCTTAAAAAAAAAATAAAAAAACCTTACAAAAGTAGACGACTACACCCACCCCTTGTCAGGCAGCAAGATTCCATCCTGGACTGCCTCTAACCGTAGGAAGTTCTTCACTTAATGTTTACAATGAATCTCTTTTCCTGTAGTTTGAAACCATTGCCCCCGTTCCTAGTCTCTGAAGCTATGGAAACAAACAGTCCCTTCTTCAATGTGTCATTCTTTCAAATGTTTAAAACATAGTATCATATCCCCTTCTCGTTCTTCTTTTTGTTAAGGCTTACCATTCCAGCTCCCTAGCCGTTCCTCGTTTAAGGGAGGTCTTGCCTGTCTACCCAGAAAGACAGCAGGAGATGGGAGCCTGTAGGCAGTTTTGTTCTCAATCTTTGGGTCCTTCTGATGTCCTGGACTGCAACTCCAGAAGTCCATAATCAACTAGCTGAGCTGAGGTCAGGATTTCATGCGGAAGTTACAGTCCAGGAACTTCTGGGTACACACAGGTTGAGAACATGCTGGTAGGCCATATCACAGGCCCATATTGGCAGACTCACTTCCTCAGTAATGAAAGATTTAGAGAGGGAGATGTCATTTTCCTGAAAGGTTAGAAAGCGCTAACTGTCAGAGTAACTAGCTTGCGACAGGCATGATGGAGGAATAGCCATGAATCAGTTATAGGGCACGCTTTGTGTACGAACCACTCTATGGGGACTTCATGAATTCAGTACAGTACTATTAAACTGCAAGCAAGTGCAGGGAAGACTTGCTCATGACCTGAGTTCAGCCCAGTGGGCTCAGGTATCTGGCTCAAGGTTGGCTAATTCCACTTTCTTCTCTGGATCAAAAAATCAGGAGTTCTCGGCTTGCAGGTGGGTGGAGGAGTGTGCGAAAGAGGGCTGCCTAGACTAGTTGCATGGCGAACCTTTTAGAGACCAAGAAAGGAGTGTCCAAACTGCGATTCAAACTCACTTAAATATTCACAAAAATTTTAAATGAATGCCAATACAGCATTTAACATGAATACAGGTGGCTGTGAAGGGGTGAGGTCCGGTGCCCAGAAACAGGGCTACCGAGTACACACTCCTTTGGCACCGTGCCTTTGGTTTGCCAACACTGGCCTAGCTATACCAGTCTGATTTAAATTGTAAAACATTAGAGAGAGTTTTAAGCTACTATAAGGAGGTATAAAATAGGTAGCTTACTTTGCTTTGAACCCTCTGCATTTGGATCTACTGTGTCCTTCCAAATCAAGGTTTAATCTTCATTCATTAATTCTTCACGGACTGCTGACATGTCATGGTGGGTTATGTTATTCCCAAGCCATGCTGGAAATGGACAAGTACGGTTACAGCCTGATCAACACTGTGACGGTACGGACATGTTCATGATCGTTCCCAGCTTCACGAAAACAACTTGTCAGGAAAGTCCACGGGCTTGTCTTCTCTGCAGAAGATGAACTTTGCTGTGTAATAAGATCTGTTTGACTGCATTCTTCTAATTTACTTTGGGAGGGGATGTTGACAGAGACATTTGCGCTTACAGAACTGACATATCTTACGAGCACGTTTGTTTTTTCTTCAGGCATGTTCGCACTAATGAAAAGCTGATTTTATCATGTCCGAGTAACATTGTTAGGAAGCACTGTTTCGGAATCTTGCACAGGCAAGTTTCAAAGTTAAGAAGCACTGAACTGGAAAAGATCTTGGAGCACTCCCCAGTTTACGGGACTGCAGTATATGAAAAAAAGGCCCCCTGAGTAAGAGGGGAGGGCCTGTTTCAGGGCCTCTGTACTTACTCCAGGAATGGCTTCCTTGTGAACAGGAAGTCAATTCAAGTGATAGAAAATCATTTCTGAGGAGATCGTGGCCTTTCTAGGTTTGTCAGATAGGCACTCAGAAAATGGATTTTCGGTTGATCCAGAAGTCACTACGGTTTTCTGAAGTCACTTATGGTTCGCAGGAGAGGCCTCGCAGGCCATTTAGGGCCAGTGCAGGCTTGCAGTAAGTTCAAGGACCCCCAGCTAGCCCCCTATGCCGACTGACCTTGCATCCGACATTTGTGGCTTTTCAATTATGAGGGTCAGTTGGCATCTCTACCCGTGATACGCGGGGTCGTCACTGTACGATAGATAATAGATAGATAGAGTTAGTTAGATAGATAGATAGTAGATAGATAGATAGATAGATTGATTAGATAGATAGATAGATAGAATAGATAGATAGAATATGATAGATTTTCCTCCCTTTGTCTCTAGACAACTGAGCTAGAAGACGGGACTCTATACTGTGTATAGTATTTGAGAATAGTATTGGTTTTATGGGGATGACTATTTATAGTTTACTTCATCTGTTGTTCAATGTCCTTTAAACTTGGTTTGTTGTTTACATTTCTTAAGCTGTATCAAAATAAAATAAATTAAACAATTCATAAATTGCCACGATTGCCAATAATTTTCTCCATGATGGACCTTTTTGTTCACAGCCTGATTTAGGCACTTAGCTGCCAGGTGATTGTCTAATGGGATGCTATAAATCTTTTAAAATTCTTAGAACCAAGAACTGGACGAGGTCTAGTTTACAGACTGAAGTCTAAACCACTTGAGTCTGATTAATCTTTAGCCACATCAGCCACTCTTTGCTCTAAGCCACTATATCCTATCGGACATCATTCAGCCAATTCACAAATACTCCTCGAAAAGAAAGTCATGGGGAAAGGGTCATAGACGCCCTAACCAGAGATGTAAGTGACTCTGGAATTTCCAAACAGTCGTAGTTCTTTTAATATCCTTGGTGTAATTCATCTGCCAAAGGGGACTTAAATTCATTTAATGTTTCCTGGTCGTTCCCGTACTACCTCTTCTGCCAGGACCTGCCTGTAACGAACCTGACTCATGAAGGGTTAATTAAATGGTGATGAGCTGCTGGAGGAGCCTTGGCAGCTCAAGTCAGCAGCAGCTGAGGGTCTGATGACTCAGATGAATCACATATCTTTCCCCCTAGAAGGGCTATGGAGCAGGATTCGCAAAGCGTGTACAGCGAGAGCTAGGGAAAGGGTCTTTGATGCTAGAACGGGAAATCAGGTCGGAAGCCCTGAGTTATAGCAGGAGCTTTTCAAGAAGTAAGGATGTGTTCCCTGTTTTGAGATAAAGCTGGTGGTAAGCTCACCTTGAGCTTCTCTGTGGGCAGCTACGCGTTCATTTGAACTTTCAACCCAGTTTCTGTCTGTGACCTTGCTCTGTTTCCTGATTTCGGTCTGGCATTCCTGGACCGGCTTTTGATCTGTTCCTTGGGTTTGGCATTGGTTTCGTGAGAATTTGGTTTTGACTTGGACTGTTAATTGCTGGGAGTTGGATTCTGTTATTTATCTGTCACTTGTAGTAGCAAAAGGACTTGACTTGCCTGGCTTTCCCTAACAGATCTTGGCAAAGAAACATGACACCCTGTATGTGTGGTGTGTGATCTGTGTGGGGGCTCTTCTGCTTCTATACCTAGTCTATGTTGCAATTCATGTGGCTACCTCGTCTACTTTTGTGATTCAAGGGAACTTTCCTTTTTTGGAGAAAACCAAGGCAATGAAGGTGTTGAGTGTTTGCCGATTTTCCTTCGTCTCCTGGTGCAGGTATCTGGAGTTCAATTCCCCATTGGGCTTAATGTGTGTATAGCCAAACCACAGTGTGCCTTGGCAAGTGGCACCAGTCACAGAAGCTCCAAGAATTTCTGCCGAAGGATTCGCCGTAATCTAGGGGAGCTTAATCCGGGAAGTGAGTCATGGCAACTGGATTCCAATCTAAATGTTTAACCTAACAGAAAAGGAATTAGAGTTCTCCATGACTCCAACTTCTAGAATGATCAGATGGTAAACTACAGCAGGTACCTCAACTTACCGAATTTAATCCTTTCACCAAATGCATGATCTCTACAGTCAGGGGTGCCCAAACTTTTGTAAGGAGGGCAGTTTGGTGGCTGAGAATGTGTCAGGGGTCTGGTTGCTCCACCGACCTTGCCACCCCTTGCAAGCCCCACACACTGAACATAAGCCCCACCCCACTGACCCCTTGCAAACCCCACCCAAGGAAAGGATAGGCAGGAGGGACCAAGGGAGGAGAGAAATGGAGATGGGGAACAAGGAAGACACAGGGAGCCGTGGCAAGGGTTTGCACCTTGGAAGAGGCATTCTGTGCAAAACCTTGCCCCCCCCCAAGCTCCCCAGCTGTGGTGTGGCGCTCCCGCCAGACCACCCCAAAGCTCCTTGGGGGTGGCAGAGAGAGGCCCCTGCTGAGACTGGCACACCTACCCACAACATTCCCCAGCTGTGCCGGTGTGGAGCAGCCACCATCCGGTTCCAAGCTGCCCACGCTACGCGGAGTGGCGGCAGACTGCCCGTCATGTCGACTGTGCGTGCGCGCCGAGCTTCTCAACTAAGGCTCCCGGCGGTGTCCGTGTTGGTGAAAAAAGATTTAAAAAAAATGAGGCAAAGGAGGGGGAGGGAGGGGTGGGCTAGCCGGGGCCAATCAGAATGGCCTGAAGGGCCGGATTTGGCCCAGGCCGGACTTTGGGCAGGCCTGCCTTAAGTGACAATACTACTTATCGTGGGGGTTACATACTCTAAAAAAATTGGTAAAAAAAAAATAAGTTAAAAAAATGTGTAAATCGGGCAGACCATTATCTAAAATTTGTAAGGGCGGCAGTTAAAAAACGACAACATATTTTCTGCTCTTAAGTCGATTGCTCTTAAGTTTGTGCTGTCTTCAGTCAAGGCACCACTGTATTCCTGAGCACGCAAGTTGCTATAAATCACACACTGATTTGATGGCATTGACTATTATTGTTACTATTACATGTGGTACCTTGAATAAGGGATTAATTTCTGTTCAAAGGGTAATTATTCCACTGTGATGGACTTCTCCTCCGAGGATATCTGGTCAATCCCCTTTGGAAGGCTTCCAGGGCACAGATGCATCACCACCTACTGTGTTAAGCCAATTTTCTTTGATACAAATTTCCCTAGGAAGCATATGAAAACATGAGTAATCCGTAATGCGACAATTTTTATGTTGTAAGGATTCGCCCCCCCCATAGGTGGCCAGGCAGGCGGAGGGAGGGAGGGAGGAAGGGAGACGAGCAAGCGACACACGCTCAACTACATTGCTCCTGCCTTGGAAAGATAGAGGGAGGTAAGGTTGGAAGGAAGGACACCTCCCCCTTCTATCACCCACCTCCAGTCCTCCTTTCCTCTTCAGTTGACAGGCCCTGCCAGGAAGAACAAAGAGGGTATCTGTCGGTCTGCGATCCCCCTCTTCCTCCTTTAAAATTTTTGGCCATTGCCTTGGGCTCCAGCTTTCGGTCCTTGGGCTGATTGAGACAGAGAGACAAGATCTGGAGGGAGTTTTTTCAGGGGGCAGTTGGCATGTTTGTATTCTGCTGGTGCTTCTGCAGGGAGTTTGGGGGTCAGCAATTTAATTGTGGAGGAGAAATAGATGTGGGGGGACGGTGCACAAAAACCATGTACCGGTACTACTTCGCGTGGCCCGTGGTGGACGCCTTTCCAAGGAGGTGCCAATGCGGGAGCAAGGGTGGGAGTCGAGAAATGGGTCCAGAGAGGCCACAGCTGAGGCGAGCTGTGGGGTTGACCGACCTTCACCGAGGCCTCTGACGGGTAGAGTACCAGAAACCCAGTCCAGAAGAGCAGCTGAGAGTCGCTTAGCACGGAGTGCCACTCTGCTACCACACAGTCGGCTGCTTCTGCTCATGAATGCTAATGTTTAACGGTTCAAGAATGTAGCTGAATTAAGTGATCGGCCCACCTCACATTTTTCACCTGACCAAATCTGGCCCTCTTTGCAAAAAAAGTTTGCACACCCTGAGCCAGGGACGGACGGATTTTTGGAAGTAGGCGAGGTTTTACTAGATTTCCTATTGGTCTCGAGCTGTACAGGCTCTTTTAATGGTCCATCACCTACACCTTGAATTGGGACTTGGAAAAAACAACACAAAAAAAAAAAAAAAAAAAAGGGAAAAGGATGAGCAGCCAATGTAGTCGTCTGTGAATCGCGGCCAAACTAGTGGTCAACCGCCTAAGCTCCATTAAACTACACGGGGCCAGCCGCATTCTGTACCAGTGTAGTTTCCGCCGCATTCTGTACCAGTTGTAGCTTCAAGGGCAAGCCCATCAATAGAGCGTATTGCATAAGTCTAACCTTGATGTCCTCCCGTGTTGGCAGGATCACCGCGGCAGGTCTACATGATTCCAGGCTTACGACCCACAGTGGCGCAGCAGCCCGAAGCTGGGCAACCCCCCCCCCCCGGCTGCAGCGCTACCTGGTGATGTCCACAGGTAGCAGCTCTGAACTCAATGGCGGACCCCCATCAAAATTTATTCTACAGACTTCATAGAGACACAGACTGAACTGCACTGTTTCACAAAGTTTTCCTCATTGTTGCTTTCTTTGGAGACTAATAGAATGATGGCTTCAACTTTCTTTCCTCACCTGGATGGGTGGAACAATTCCCAGAATTTCCAGAAATGCGGGTCAACTTTCATAAAGGCTAAAAGCAAGTCTCGCTATAGTGTGAGTGGGATTGGATATACAGTAGGATCCCAGTATCCGCTGTGGATTGGTTCCAAGCCTTACCATGGATAATGAAAAAGTGGGTGGTGGATAAGATTGAGTATACGCCCAATATGTCCCCTAAGACTGCTGTTTTGTGATAGTAACTTGTTTACAACATAGTGGTTTTGCAATCAGTAGCTTGCTTTCATGATGTGTTGCATTAAACGGTTTAGCTTTGCTTGGCTGCTGTTTTTATGACTGTCAGCTTGCATTTACAGATTGGTCTTTGTGACTGCAGCTTGCTTTGCGGACTGCTGAATTATTTATTTTTTCCTCTGCCAGGTCTCCGTGGACAACCTGAATCAGTGGATACGGGGGTCTACTGTACTTTGAAAGACCCTGCGTTTGAATACACCATCACTGGTTCCACCAAATGTGATAGGCACATGCTTTTCAAGATTGAAGACCTTCCCTGGTTTGTTGTTGACTAATTAAAGTGACGAGATAAAAATAAAAGCAACAGTATGGAAAAAAAAAATTTATTAGTCCTTGCGTGACAGGGAACTTAAAACTATTTGAATCTGAACAATGCCTAGTATGACACCAGCTGCTATTTTAAAAAAAATATAACTCTTTAAAGCCCAAATACATGCTTATTCAACTGGGCCTCATGCAGTAATGCAGCCAAAACGGCTCACGGCTTGGGTTCAGTCCAGGTAGCCAGCTCAAGGTTCACTATGACTTCCATCCTACCGAGCCTTGGCAATGGCTGCACAATATTAAATTGTAAATTGCCTGAGAGTGCTATTAAGAACTGCAGGGCAGTAGTTAGCAGCATACTTGCTTTTAAAAAAAATCCAATAAACGTTTCCTTTGCACTTTACTCTTGCTTCACTTCAGACTACAAAACAAGAAATACAATGCAACCATTCTGTCAAGTCTATCCCGCTGCTGAACCAATGTCCTTATTGCAATACCACTAATACATTCCAAAGCACACTTTTACGATGTTCAGACATAGGAATTGGCAGCTGTTGTTGGATAAATAGCGATAGTCTAGGCGGGGGATTATCGAACTAATGTATCCGGATCTCAGCAATAATGCAGGACCTTGGAGGATATTAATACCAAGGCACTGCAAGTCCTTCAGAGGCAGATATTGGCCACTTGGGTTATACTGATAGCAGGCTGCCTGTCATACAATACAATCCATTGCCCTGACAGATTCATAGTACAAAAACAGTTCTGGATCACGAATATTAATGGGCAACGCTGCCTGGGATTCTGAGAAACTGTAGCTCCCAAGAATAAAAAGATACCTCTTGTGGTCAAACGTCCCAAAGGTATGACCTGCCACTGATTAACATGTGCAGAGCTGTTGGGTTTTTGTTTTTTTTTTGGAAGTGCATGGTAGAGTTATCTTGTTTTTTACGAGAATCTCTGGTTTAGAGCGTTTTGCAAGTCACAATATTTTCTAAAATTTTGCCTCTGTATCAACAAAGAATGTCTTGCAATACAAGTTATTGTGAGTAGAGTCACATGATACAAGTGAGCACATGGGGCTCCAACCACCACCACCCCGTTGTGGGAGATTTTCCTCGATACATATTCAATCCAGGCAGCCTCCAAAGCAGAGCGGAGGAGGAGAAGGGAGATCTCCCTTGTTCACAGCCAGGACATTTTCAAAGAGGGAGTGAGATTATGGGTCTTTTTGTTTTATTTGTTCTTTATATGTTTATTTAAATTTGTTTTCAACATCCATTCTTATTTTTCGATCATTTATAGTCATGGGGCAGCCTGGTATGTGTGTTATAGGGTTATGAATTGCACTTCATCATTGTCACATTAAAACACAGAGTAAAAATCCAGTTATAGTCAAGCAGAGTAGTTTCTGCAGCCAGGTAACTATACCATGAGTGTGAACATGGAGTTTAGCCTATATTAGTTCGAGCGTTTTGATATTTTGTGGTGTAAGTATGTGTTCTATGATCAGGCCCAGAATAAATTATCGGAGTTTCCATTATTTTTAATGGGGCGAAAAATTTGCTTTGCTAATAAGAGTATGATTTGTTTACAAGCATGTTTTCTGGGAATTAAAATGTCACAAACCAAAGTATTACTGTAGATGTTTGAAAATTGCCAAAATGCAGGGTGGTTAAACTTGTTTTCATAGAGAATGTCCTGGAGAAGGGAAATAGTAACCATTCCTGTGTACACGCCACGTTCCAACAACCCTTTTGGGTTTGGGTGTCCCTGCTCAAAAACAGAACCACAGTGCCGTGTTCTTCACTTTTATGCTGGAACTTCTAAAAGGCATGCCTATTCAAAGCACCGACTTTCAGAGAACGAAGCTCTAGCTTAAGGGTCGCGCCTCAGCACTGCTGTCCACTGTTCTTACAGTACGAAGGAACACGTTACATAGAGGACTAAACAGGAAAATCTTTTTTGACTGCAGGCCAGGATGGAGAATAAAAATAAGATGCGCTTGAGAAGGTACAGTTGTGCAGATTTGTTCCTCGGTTGCAGTGCCATGCTCTTGATAGACCTGAACGATGAGCTTCTAATCCTAGATTAGTAACTTTTTTCAATGAAAACACATTCAAGCCAATGTTTGTTTTCCATGGCTTCAGAGGACTAGGATGTGGAGGCACATGGTCTCATACTCAAGAAACAGAGATTCACATTTTGAACATTATAGGAAGTATTTCTCATGTTGGGATATTTTCACATTTCATTCTTGTGTGTACTGGCGTTCCAGCTGCAGTATTTTCCACTTTGGGTTTTGGTCATTGTGGAAAAAATTATCGGTGCCATCTGCATTTCTAAATGTTGATTATACTTGTTGAAAGGAGAATATGATAGCCATGTTTAATTATTTAAAAGATGTCATACAAGAGGGTACAGGTTTGATTTCCATGGCTCTCAGACGACCTAGGACTCAAGGCAATGGTTTTCAAACTCCAGGAAAAGAGATTCAATTATTGGAAAGAACTTCCTGACAGTTTAGAGCTATTTGGCAGATGGAAGATGCTTGCTCACAAAGGAGGTGGTGGAGTCTCCTTCACTTGGGGGGTTTTTACAGCAGAGGGGCTGGATGGCCAACTGTCAGAAATATTGTCGATGGGGGTTCCTGCATGGCAGGGGGTTGGACTGGATGGTCATTGACGCGTCTCTTCCACTCAAACTGATTCTTTGCAATCAGACTGGCAGGTTGTTTTTGTTGGGGCGCATAGTCAAATTTAACCAGTTATTGAACTTCACAGATAGTTCTGGATAAAGGCCCTACAAGCACGTCGTGTGACACACACCGTTTCTTTGTTTACTAGCACAATTCTGGGCTCAAGCATGTTTGTACAACCTTTGACATCTTCCCCCTCTGATGGCGTCAATTCAAACTCAGTGATATGAATAATACCAGAGTTCTTTATTTGTTATTGCACGACACTTGCATGTTAGATTACCATTTTTTTTTTAAAAGAATCTGTTAAGAATGCACATAACCTAAACTTTAAAAGAGGGGAACTTCCATTGATCAATTAGGAGGGTACCAATGATCGAAATAGAGAAAGCAGCAAAATAACAGAGTCCAAGGCAATGGTGATCAGTCGACATTACAATGACAATCAGGTATGGACAGGCGATGACCTGCCTGCTTTAGAAGCGGGGAGAACCCAGGATCCCAGGCACATATGTTTGTTGAGATTATTCATTTATTTATTTATTTAACCATACATTTAAAAGGAAGAGGAGGGGCTTCTCGGCTCAACTTGGCGTTCCTTCCCACGTCTTTAGCATAGCCGATGGCCAATTTGCGGCTACGCTCCTTGAAAATTTGAATCCGAACCCGATAAAAGCCTTGCTTCCTGGTCACGCAGCCGCTATCCAGGCGACGGGAGAAAGGAACGGAAGGGAAACGGAAGGTTACGATTGGGGTGCGGTTTAACGATGGAGAGAAGTTACTTTTCCTTTCTGGCGGGGGTAAGGGGTGGCGTAGCTTTCCTCCCGCCCCTCCCCCCCAATTACTTTTCCCAGGTGCATCTGTGGGTCTGTATCCATGCATTGCTTTTTTTATAATAGAAATAGTATGAATTACTCAATATTAGAAACCCTAATAGGGGTTTTCTGAGGGGGAGGCGAGTGAGATTTTGAAAGGGTTGGCTTTTCCCCTCCTACAGTGGCGTTGTGTTGGTTTTTTGTTTTTCCAGCAGGGTTCTCTATTCCGGAGGTATCCCCTGCCTTCTCGGGCAGGTACGCCCAAAAGGCAGGACCACATGCCTCGGTCCTGCCTGTGGGCCTCCAATATTTTCGTGAGTGAGTGGACAGAGCCCCACAATATCCGGCAGCCGCCTCCAAAACCACTGACGGCTCCTGCCTTTGGAGGGAGCTCGGGCGGGCCTCAGGCGGGGCAAGGCCCCAGAGCTGGTCCTCGGCCTTTTGCGCTGCAGGAGACAGAGGGCTTTCAAAGCCAGGCTCCGGGTTACCAACTGCGGGACAGCGGAGACGCTGGAGCCGCCGAGAGGAGGAGGTGGAGGAGGAGGAGGTAGGAGCGAGGTGAGTGGACGGCAAGGAGGGAGATGGGCGCCGCCCGCGCACGCTGAGTCCCGTTCGTTGGCCACCACGCGAGAGGAAGATATGGGACCCATCCGCCGCCTCTTGGCCGCCTTCCTATTTTTTTTGGCCTAGTGGCTGCTTTGCTCTCATAGAGCAGGCATGTCACCAGTCAGGCCTGGGGGCCCTAATGTGACACGTTTTCAAATTCTGAGTGTCCGCCAGCCATCTTCTCCCCACCAGCTCAGCTGTCAACGATCCCTGCCCAGAGGGCCGCTACCCCATACTAGAGGGAGACATCAGCTTGCTGTTTTATGGTTTGCCTGTACCCATCCTGCCTCGTCCATCCCCCCATCCACCTTCCCAGTATACTGCCACTGGCTCTGTGGCACTGCAGCATCTTCTCCTGCCTACTTGCTATGTTACTAGAGGACTTGTCAAAGTACAGGCGCCGTGAGCCAATATGGCTGAATGGTCGGCACCCTCCCCACACATTTTAACCTCACCAAATCTGGTGCCCCCTTTGCAAAAAAAGAAAGTTTGGACACCCTGCCATTAGAGGATCCAGGGTTTTTGAAGATGCAAACAGGGTAAAATATATAAGACATTTTAAAACCATGACATAAATAGTACAATAAAAAAAACAAGATTCAGATAAAAAGCAAGATCAAAAAACACCAACTCAAAACACCTAAAATGGCTCCGGGCGGGGGTCCTCCTCTTCCTCCTCCTCCTGCTCATAGCTCCGCAAGCTTCCTTGGGTGTCGGGGCTGGACACACGCGGCCTCCCCGGGGAAGATGGGGAACGAGCGGTTGAGAGGGGGAGGGGGACGGAAGCCTGGGAAGAGGCCCCATGAGAAGGAGGTGGAGGGGGCATGGGCATTAGGGGAGGGAGGCAAAGAGGAGCCTGCAGCCTCAGCTGTAGGCGGCGGCGGGGGGAGGGGTCTGGGAGGGCCTCGTGGGCACCAGGGGGTGGGGGGACTCCCTTGGTGGGCAGCAGGGTCTCTCTCTCTCTCTTTCTCTCTCTCTCTCTGCTCTCTCACATCACCTTATACACACACACTCTACTCTCTCTCCTCTCCACCAATCTCTCTACTCTCTCTCTCTCTCTCTCTCACACAACACACACACTCTCTCTCTCTCTCACACACAGGCCCCTGCTCCTCCTTCCTCCTCCGCGAAACTAGCCCTCTAACCATTTGCACCCACCGCCATCTAACGGGCGGGGACGGCGGGGTTCCTTGGCCTGACTTACAGTGGAGATGGGGTACGGGGGGGGGTCTCCATTTCTCCTCCTCCTCATCCTCCTCTCCGCTGCTTTTGGTTTGCCGGCGGCTGGCACAACACGCACCTCCCCGGGGTAAGGGGGACACGAGGGGGGAAGGGGGAGGAAGCCTGGGAAGACAGGCCCCAGGAGAAGGGGAGGGTGAGGAGGGGGCCACGGGAGGGAGGCAAAGAGGAGCACAGCAGCAGCTGGGCGGCGGGGAGCGGGGGGGGGGTCTGGGAGGGCATAGTGGGGCCACCACAGACTCCCTTGGTGGGCAGGCAGGGTCTCTCTCTATGTCTGTTTATGTCTGTTCTCTCTACTCTCTCTCTCCATCACACCCCCCACTCACTTCTCTCTCTCTCTCTCCTCTTCTCTCTCACACTACTCTCTCTCTTCTGCTCTCTTCTCTCTCTCTCTCACACCAACTACACACACTACGGCCCCTCGCCTCCTCCTCACTTCTCCGCGCTAGCTCTAAACCTTTTGACACCCACCACCATCAGGCGGGGTGTGGTGGTTATTGGCAAATTCCAAGTGGGCTGGTCCAGGCGGGGCGGGTTCCTCTCTTCTCACTCCTTCCTACCTCCTCCTCCTGCTCATCCTCCTCCTAGCAGCTTTCCCTTGGGGTGCGGCGGCTGGCACTCGCGCTCCCCAGGGAAAGCTGGGGAACCGGTTAATCGGGGGAGGGGGAGGAAGGAAGCCTGGGAAGAGGCCAGGAGATGGGGGTGGGGAAGAGGGCGGCCCCTCGGCGGGGGAGGCAAAGGAGAAGAAGCAAAGAGCCTGGATGGGAGGCGAGAGGTGGAGGGGGCGGGGGGGGGGTGTTGGGAGGGCTCGCTGGGCACCACCAGATCCCTTGCGTGGGCAGCAGGGGTCTCTCTTCTCTCACTCTCTCTCTCAAACAAACACACACACACTCACACACTCTCACACACTACACACACTACTCTGCTCTCTTCTACACACACTCACCTACACGGCCCCTCGCCTACTCACATCCTCCTCCGCGGACTAGCACTCTATCCATTTGCACCACCGCCATCACGGCGGGGACGACGGTTCCTGGGCCGCCTTCCAGTGGGCTGGGTGCCGGGCCTGGGCGGGGGGTCCTTCCTCCTCTCCTCCTCCTCCTCCTCCGCAGCTTCCTTGTGGGTGCCGGCGGATGGCACACACGCACATCCCCGGGGAGGGAAGCTGGGGAGGAACGAGCGGGGGAGGGGGAGGGGGAGGAAGCCTGGGATGAGGCCCCAGGAGAAGGGGGTGGGAGGGGCACTGGAGGGAGGCAAAAGAGGAGCCCCGCAGCCTCAGCTGGGCGAGCGGGGAAGCGGGGGCGGGGTCTGGATGGGCTCGTGGGTCACCCAGATCCTTGGTGAGGCAGCTGGGTCTCTCTCTCTTTTCTCTTTTCTCTCTCTCTCTCTCTCACACACACACACATATCTCTTCTCTCTCTCTCCTCTCTCACACACACACACACCACACACATCTCTCACTCTCTCTTCTAACACACACCCACAGGCCCCTCGCCTCCTCTCCTCCTCCGCGGACTAGCCTCTAACCATTTGCACCCCACCACCATCACGGCGGGGGCGGTGGTTCCTTTGGCCACCTTTCAGTGGGCTGGGTCCGGGTGGGGGTCTTTACTATCTCCTCCCTCCTCCTCTCCTTCCTCTCCTTCTCCTCTCCGCAGCTTCCTTGGTGTGCGGCGGTGCACACGCGCCTCCCCAGGGTAAGTGGGGAGACGAGCGGGGGAGGGGGCGACCCGAAGCCTGGGAAGAGGCCCAGCGAGAAGGGGGTGGGAGGGGCACGCGAGGGAGCAAGAGAAGGCCAGCAGCCTCAGCTGGGCGCGCGGGGGAGCGGTGAGAGGGCGGGGTGTGTCTGGGAGGGCCTCGTGGGGCCACCCAGACTCCCTTGGTGGGCAGAAGGGTCTCTCTCTCTCTCTCCTCTCCTCTCTCTCTCACACCCACACTCACACTCTCTCCTCTAACACACACACAACGGCCCCTCGCTCCTCGCTCCTCCTCCGCGACTTGCCTCTAACCATTTGCACCCACCGCCATCACGCGGGGGGCGGTGGTTCCTGGCGCCTTCCAGTGGGCTCGGAGGAGGAGGAGGATGAAAGGAGGTAGGGCTCCTTTTCAGGGCCTTGCCACCGCAACGGAGGGAGTGGGCGCGCCGCGCCGCTCGTCGGTTTGCCTCCCCGCCTGGCGATAGGAGAGGGACACCCTACGGCGCCAAGGCTGCAAGCTTTGAGTGCAAATCACTCTTCTTTTAAAGCAGGTCCCTGAACTTCAAACACAGGTTTTTAAAAATGTGTTTTACCCGGGGATTAATCTTAAAATTTGTGGCTAAATTGAGGGAACCAGAAAAAAGCAAAGTGTTCTGCTTATATACCAAACCCCCTACCACTTCAAAATAGTCCCCTGGGGGGTTTTTCAGTTTTTAAATTTCAGTAAAGCCGGGGTACACATTTTCCCCACCCCCGCCCCCCCCAGCAAGTGGGTAATCATTTTACCCACCTTGGGAAAAATGGAAGGCTGGTCAAAATGAGCCCGCCCACCTGGATTGAACCCCAAGTCGTGAGATAGTTTTTGCTGCAGCACAGGCATTTAACCACTGCGCCCCGAAGGGGGTCTTACAGAAGCATACTAAAGAGGGAGTTCAAGGTGCAGTTTCCCAAAAGTAGCTGCAGAGACACCCTTTAGGGAAAAATAACTGTTTCCCCCTTGGGGTGGGGGGGGTTAAATGGTTTTAAAAGCCCCGGACTGCAGGTTTAAAAATGTTTTCTAAAGAAATGGGGTTCAATCCCAGGTAGCAGGGGTCAGGGTTGACTCAGCCTTCCCTCCTTTGAGGTCGGTTTAAAAAGAGGGACCCCCGCTTGCTGGGGGGGGGGGTTTTGTTGCCCGCATTCTGTACGTCTTGCCAAATGTACCCAATTTGAAAGCTAGGTGTGACTTAATCGGATGTGCTAATAGGGTGTTACCAGGAAGGTGACAGAAACAAGACTTTTCCAAAAACAATACAGTAGGCCCCCCGTATCCACTGATTCAGTTATCCGTGGTTGGTAGAGGGAAAAAATAAATAATTCAGCAGCCGCAAGGCAAGCTGTAAAGCAAGCTGTTGTCACAAATAGCATCTGTAAAGCAAGCTACTGTCTCAAAACAGCAGTCATAAAACAAGCTACTGTCAGGAAACAGCAGTTTGGGGTGGGTGGGTGGGCGTTCTTTCTTATCCACGGTTTTCATTATCCACAGGAAGGCCTGGAACCAATCCTCAGTGCCCACCGGGGTCCTAATGTACCACCACGAGAGCTGGACGCTTGGATTTGGTTTCATACTACTCCTTGCCAATCTTGGGGAGCGGGGGGGGGGGAGCGGTCTCAGACTTGACTGTCCAGTCCACTAAATGGGGGGTTGGTTTGTTTTATTTTGTGTGTGTGTGTGTGTGTGTGCTCAAGAACTTACCTCAGTTAATTTGTTCCCCACAGAGCAACCTGGGAGGCAGTTTTTTCTTCACCCCTCAGGAGCAAAGCTGAGAATCGCGTGGACATGCTTGCATGCGATGACCTCATCGTATTCTCTCCTGTTCGGCGCCCGGAAGGAGGAAATAATGGGATGGATTAATCCAGGATTAGTACAAGCGCTAAGCTTGTGAGAGATGGCCTCCATGCATGGAGGAAATTTGGGGGAAGGACTTCTGTGCACTTCTAGCATTCCGGGTGTTTAATCTTTGTGGCTTATTTTTCTCAGATACGGGTTTTTTTTTCCCACTAGGGGAAAAGGGCCTGTTTTGAATAAAAAAGGATTTGGGAACGACTTAAGGGGTTTTCCCCTTTTTCCCCGTTTTTTCTTTTCCCAAATTACTCTACGGAAACGGTAACGGAAATTTTACCCCCCGCCAGACTTGACTCGAACCGACAAACGAAAAATTTTTGGTTTCTGTTTTGCCCTTTGCTCTTTCCCTTTGGGCATCGCGCGTTTGGGTTTATGCCCCGGCACAGAAAAAAAGTTTTTAAAATTTAAAAAAAACCCTTTTCCCCCGGCGGGAAAAGCAGGCGGAAAAATGCCTGCCTTTCCTCGGGGCCCCTACCAGGGGGGTTTTTTTTTCCTGGAGGCCCCCCGGCCCCCCCCCCCCCCATCCCCCTTTCCGGGGCTGCTTGGTGGGCCCTCCCCCGCGGGCTCGCAGGCACCCCGGAAAAAAGGCCCAGTCTCCCCGGGCCCCCGGCCCCGCCGAAATTTTAAACCCGCAAGCAAGCGGCACGGACAGGAAACAGGAAAAAATTTTTAATTTTTAAAAACCCCCCCCCCCCAAACCCTTTCCCCCCCGGGCCCAAAAAAAAGCAGGCGGAAAAAATTTCCTGCTTGAAAAGGGGTGCAGGGCCCCTCCCGGGGAGGGGGGGTTTTCTGGAGGGGGCGCCCCCGCCCCCCCCCCCCCCCCCCCCCCCGTCCTGGCACCCGGGAAACTGATTTCGCCATCCCAAATGCATTTCCCGGGCGGGGGATCCCAAAATGGGGGGGGGAACGCATATTTTTTTTTTTGAAATCGGGTCCAAAAAAAACACAACACAACAGAAACACCCCAAAAAATTTAAAAACTGCCAGATTTTTAAACAGTAGCGGGGGTTTTTTTCCCTTTGAAACCCAAAATGTCTCCCCCTCCCCTCCCCCCTTGTCCCCATTGTTTTATTTTAATTTTCTTTTTTTTTACCCCCTGGGGCAATGAGGGCGGCCCGAGGGGCCACCCATGTGGGAGGGGAGACCATGGAAAATTTTTTTGGAGCCACCCCCCAAAACGCAGGGCCCAAATTTGGGCCCCATGGGGGAATTTTTGGGGGATGTCCCAAAAAACCCCCCAAAAAACCTGCCCTGGGCCCCCTAACCCAAAACCAAAAACCCCCCTTGATTTTCCGAAACCCTTTACTAAAGGGATGTCTTCTTAGTGGTCAGGGGGGCCCCCAGAGGTGCAACCCACTAGCCAAAACCGTAACCTTACCCTTTCACTACCTACCCCCTGGGCCTTGCACAAACCCCAACCTTTAAACCCCCTAACCCAAGATCTATTTGCTTGAATTGCACTACACAAAGCAAGTATTTTTCCCCTTTCTGTGTGGAATGGGGGGTGCGAAGCCTTGTGCGGGAAGGCATGATGTTTATCATTTCTCATGGTCTCACTGCCGGCAACTGGTATGCAATCCTTTTGGCTATTGCATACCATTTTGCAGAAAAGCAGCAGGTGGGGAGGGGGGGCCCCCCATGTTGGGGGGTCTCTTGGAGCCGGGTTTCCCCCTTCCCAAGTGGGTGAGGTTTGGGGGGGCACCCGGGTTTCCTCCAGGAGCCC
Source organism: Phrynocephalus vlangalii (assembly GCA_037367305.1). Classification (NCBI taxonomy): domain Eukaryota; kingdom Metazoa; phylum Chordata; class Lepidosauria; order Squamata; family Agamidae; genus Phrynocephalus; species Phrynocephalus vlangalii. Next base: position 52,531 of record JAWVWN010003645.1, read on the forward strand.
ACTTTCCCTTTAAAAAGGGGGGGCCAGGGAGGAAAACCCACCACAGGGGTGCCTCCGGGGGAGCCCCGCCCCCCCCCCCCAAAAAAAACCGGGGTACAAAACTAAAAAAAAAAACAAACCCGACAAATTTTTTGCAAAATTTTTTTTTGGGAAAAAAATGGAAAAAAAACCCCGGAAAGGGAAAAACCGGGCCCCGACAACGACAACCCCGGAAAAATTTTTTTTTTCAAGTCTTTGCCCACCCTCAATGAAAAAGGGCCCAAAGGTTCCTCTGTTACCTGTTTTTTGAAATTTTTCTGTCTTTATTTTATATTGTTTAAAAGAATTCCCTTGAAAGAGCTTGACGGGGATTTTTGTGAATAAAATTTTTCCAAACCCTTCCCAAAATTTTTTAAAAAAAAATAAAGGTCAAGATGGGGGGGTTTTCTGGGGGGGGAGGGTGAGAAAAACACTTGAATGTTTTTGGCAACCCAGTTTTTAAAAATTTTTCCCAGATTTTCCCTTTTTTTGTTAATCGAATAAGGTTTTAAAAATACTAAATTTATAAAAAAAAAGATTATTTTGCAAAAAGGCCCCTGTCTATTTTCAGTAGATCTTCTAGAGGAAGTTTTCCATTTTCCCTTCCCCCACCCAAAGGGGGGCAAGTTCAAGAAATTTTTTTTGTTTAAGTCAAAAAAACTTGGGGGGTTTTTCCTCCCCTCCCATAATGTTCCCCAAGGGGTTTTTTTTTTTTTCCTGGAAGCCTCTTCCATTTTTTCCCCTTTGCTACGGAACACATTATGTTTTAAGGCCCCCCATCCCAAATCTGGTCTCGCCTTTTCCCCCCAAGCAAATCTGAACAGGGATTAAATCTGCTAACTCACAAAGAATTTAGAAAGGGCTGGGGGCAAGGGTCTTTTCCCCCAGGAAACAAATGGCAAGAAATGCTTTTGGGATTTAAAAGTAACGAAATTAAAAAAACTGTTCAACAAAACACGGGCGCGTTTTTCTCCAAGGGCAGGCAAGATGCTGATGTTTTTGGTGGGGGCCCCAGAAAAACCCTGGGGTTGGGTTCCGGCCCCCCCCAGTGGTAAAGGGGAAAACCGTGGATAACAAGAACACCCCCCCCCCCCCCAAAAAACTCGGGTTTTTGTGACAGCAGCTTGCTTTAGGGTTTCTTTTTTATGACATTAGCTTGCTTTACAGTTTGCTGTTTCTACAGTAGCTTGCTTTGCAGTTGCGTTTTTATTTATTTACTTTTTTTCCTCTGCCAACCGGGGGAAAAACTGAACCAGGGGAAAATAATCGTGGATACGGGGGCCTACTGAAACTGAAATCTCGACCTATACCCTCGGTGATGCTCCAAAAAAAAAAAAGGTTTGGGGGTCTCAAAAAGTGGTAGATCATAAGACCCCCCCCAAAAAAACCAAAAATTTTAAAACTTAAGTGAACCCCCCCCGGGCCCCTACATTAAGTTTTAAAAAAAAGGTTTTTTTTTAAAAGAAGAGCCAGTAAAACCCCTTTTGTTTTTTTTTGCTATTTGATTTTTTTTGAGGCCTACTTCTCAGTGGTTTGCCCTCCGCACCCGCCGGGGGGGTTGACGTTTGTTTCCCCCACTAAGCCCCGGGGGTTAAACAGCCCCCCTGGAGGCCCCCTTTGGGGCAAGGCCCCCATACCCGGGGAAAACGCCAAAAAAGGGGAAAAAGGAAACCAAAACCGATTTTACTCCTCTACCTGGAAAACTCTAAAACAGAAGTCAGCCTAAACTTGATAGAAACGGGTTGTTAGTTTTTAATATACACTGGAAGAGGATCATACTTTTAGTATCCTTTTCTAAGGATAAAATATGAACCCACCCCCCCCACGGCTGCCCATCAGCTATCGGGGCCCAATACAAAGTGCTGGTTTTTAAACCCCTAAAAGCACTGAAAGGGCCTGGGTCCTGTTATCTAAAAGATCGAACCTAAACTTTAATGAGCCAGTGGGGGTTGTTTATGACATCAGGAAGGCCCTTCTCCCCCATCCCACCACCCCTCAAATTACGGCCTCGGGGGGAAAACCCCTCCAAGCAGTGGGGGCAGAAAGGGGAAAAAATTTTTCCCTTTACAAAATTGCCCCCATGGGAGTTTTTTTCAAAATATCAAAATTTTGTTTAAAGCAAACAAAACAGAGCCCCCTCAGCCAGCCGCAAACACTGATGGGCGCTTTTGTTTTTAAAAGTACAAAACCCGGGGGGCCCAAAATGGGAATTCTCTTGGATGCTATCCTCCCTGTCCCAAAACAACTTATCTCCCCTAAACTTACTAAAACTCATAACGGGCGACGTTGGAGTCCCCTCGGTCATCTTTCCCGGGGACATTAACTTCCAGCTCTGTCAGGGGTGGTCTGAAGCCCCTTCATAAACCCCCAAAGTCAATTTTGGGTCGGGGCCCAAATGGTGTCGCCCCAACCCACCCTGCGGGGAACCAACCTTGGGCCCCTGGTCTTCTGCCCTGTGAGGGGACAGTGGGGCATGGGGGGAAAAAGGGAAAATTTCCCTCCCAGCCCCAAATTGTGCATTTTAGGCTCGCTGTAACCCAACCCTAGGCAGGGGGGGGGGAGATCAGAAAAAAGGGCTTCCCGCCCCCAAAAGTTGATGAATCCAAGGGTTTTTTTTTAACCCCCTTGGAGAGTTTCTTACCTCTTAAAGGGGGGGGTTTTTCTATTAAACCCTTTGGTTGTTTTCAGAAGGGGAAAAAAATGAGCAGACCCAAATTATCAGATACTCCAAAAACTTTTCCCTTCCTAAAAACTGACCCAAAATTTGCTGTTTGGGTTTATACGGGGAAAAAATTGGCAAAAAAAATGGGTGTTCGGGTAGGGGGTTGAAAGGCACGGGCGGAAAACCCAGTTTGAGACAGATTAAAAAAAACCTTTAAAGGGGCCTTTTTGGAAGGCTCGCCCCAAAGGGCAGTGGAGGAGCAAGGAAAAAAATTTTTTTTTACTTTTGGCCCAGTGGGGGCTTTTCGAATAGTCAAAAGTTTGCTACAAGCTGACCCACAGGTGGTTCGAGGGCCCTTTTAAAGGGGGGGTGGGGGAACCTGCTGGCCCGTCCCGTGTCCAGGGGTTCAGATCACCATTGGTGACTTTCTCCCTGGAAATTCGCCCCCCAACCTCCCCCCCCGGGGGGCAGGGCCCCCCCCACGGGAGCCCCCCCCCGGGGCCCCGGGCCCCGTGGGGTTCTAAAGGGGCCCCTGGGGGTCTTACCAGAGGGACTGGATAACGATCCAGTCGACTCCCTGGTCCAAAGGGGGGTTTGAGGAGGTGGCCGGGGCGGGCCGATGGGAACGCCCCCCAACCCGGGATCCGGTCCCGGACCCTGCTCCTCCCCTTTGGGTTTTAAAACTGGGAGTTGGGGGCAAGGGAAGCGGGAAAGGGAGGAGGCTAGGAGCAGAAGGGCGGAACGCCGGACGGCTTAAAAATTGGGCGCTGTTAAGGGCTTTAAAACCATTTCCTATTCTAAAGCGAAAAGGGGAACCAAAGGAATCTTTTTTGCCCTAAAATTGGGGGGCCCTCGAATAGCCACGTGGAGTTGAAACCGGGGGGTTTGAGACCCCCCCTTTTTTCCTGGCCCGCCTGGGCCTTTCACCTAGTAAATTTTCACAGTGATCATTCGCACCTTTTTAAAAAAACCCCAAAATAGGGGCCATCCCGTTCTGACTGGCCCCCCGGTTTTGCTCGATAAAAGCCCCCGGCAGGGCCCGGGATACTGGGCCGCCTTTCCCCCCCCTTTTTTGGTTTGGGTCTTTTAACATCTGAGGAGGTCCAGGGCTCTGGGGCATTGCGGGCCCTGGGGCTTTTTCCGTTCCCCCCCTTGCCCGTCCTTTGATTAAGACCAAAAGGGGGAAGCATCCCAAAAATGGGTTTTGCAACCCGCCTCACCCCTCCTTCAGGGAGGGGGATCCTTCCCGGGCCTGCGAAGGAGACGGTGGTGAAGCCCTTTTTAAAAACCGGGCTTGGCTGGGGACGTTTATGCCCAAAACTCCCGTCCAATACCAAAAGGTTCCCCCTTTTTTGGGCAAGGTAGTCGACGAGTGCCGCCCGGGAGTCTCCCATTTGTTCCTGGGGGGAGAACCATGCCTGGTTTCCCTTCCAATTTTGGGTTCGGGCCCGGGCATAAAGGGAGGGGAGACGGCCCTGGTCGCTCTGCACGATGATCGTTGAGGGGGGCCGACGGGGGTTTGCTCTCCCCTCTGGCCCTCCTCGACTTGTCAGCGGCTTTTGATACCCCTTTGACCACGGTTTTCTTGGGTGGGGCGGCTCTCGGAAGGGGGGTCGGGGGAAACGGCCTTTGGCTGGCTCCCCCTCCTTCCCTTTAGGGTCGGGACCCAGGGTTTTGAGCTTTGGGGGGGGGAACCCGTCGTCCCCCCGGCACTCTCTTTGTGGGTGCCTCAGGGGGGGTCCCCTCCCCGAAGCTCTTTAACAACTAATTTTGAAGCCGTGGGTGAGGGTCTTTCCGGGGTTCTTGGAGTCTGCTGTTTTAAACAGTTTCGCTGATGACACGCAGCTCTATCTTCCTTTTCCACCGTGGGAGTGGGGGCCGGGCCAGACCCTTTTACCGTGCCTTTTACCGCCCGCCTGTACGGGGGCCCCCTTCCCCGTTTTGGATGGGTCCCCCCCTCCAGCTGGCGCAAAAAGTTTAGGGAAACTGGGCGTCGTCCTGGTCTGGGTCTGGGCCCTGGACTCCAGGGTCACCGTGGGCCAGGTTTCCCGGGTTTTTCCTTTTAAAAGGTTTTAAACGCCCGGAAACGCCCGTACCCTTTACGGGGCTTCCCCGAGGACTGTGGGGACAGGCCCCTTGGTTTATGTCGAGGGTGGGGTTTTTGCAAAGCTCTCTACAGGGGGTCCCCTTGAACCTTTGGTTTCCCGGAGATTGCCGCGGGGCCAGAACGGGGGGGCGGCCAGGCTGGGGGTTGGTTTGGTTTTCTTTCGACCGCATAAATCCCCTTTCCGGGCCGCCTCCACGGGTTTCCCGTTTTGCCTCCCCGAATTAAGGGTTTAAGGTGTTGGTTTTTGGCTTACAAAAACCCCCCCGGGTTTTGGCCCCCGTTTTTTTGGCGGCCCTCGGCTTATCAATCAGGGTCGAGCCCGGGCCCACCCTTCATTTTCTGGCCCCCCTCCGCCCCCGGGCCCCAACCATTTTCCCCCAGGGAGGGCCCCCAACAAGTACCCTTTGGGGGGGCCTTCTCGGGGGGGGTTTCCACCCATGTAAAAAACTTGCCCCCGGGAATTTTAGGCAGGCTCCCAAATTTTGGGGTTTCCCTTTTGGAAAGGGTTGAAGACCCTCCTTTTCAGGGATGCCCTTTTTAATGACTTGGGGTACCTTTTTTTTTTCCTTCCCCCCCCCCCCCCCCCCTATGGTAAAATCTTTCCCCCGCTGCTGGGTAAATGTTTTTTTGCCTTTTGGGGTTTTTGTGTAAACCGCCCCCGATTTTCCCGGGGTTGGGAATAGGAGCGGTATAAAAAATTTTTTAAAAAAAAATAAATAAATAAATAAATAAACCCAAAACCCCCTCCAACCTTTAAACCCCCCAAAGAGAATGCTGTGAATCCCTCAGCAGGGATGAGAGCATCACAATTTTTGCCTGCGGCAAAGGGAAAGGTTTCCCTGTCGTCCTCAATACTTTTACTACCACGAGAAGGTTATCACAAATTTTTTTATGATCAAAACCATATAAAAAAATAAGAAAGGGGGCCCCCCAGCAATTACAGGGAAAAATAATTGAATACTTTAAAACTCTTTGGGGCAAAGGAAAAAGAAATTTTAAGGGGACCTACCACCATTATACCCCGGGGAGACTTTTCCCCCCTTTTAAAGGACTTCCCAAAATCCCCAAGCAAGGAATCCCCCTCAGACCTATTTCAGCAAATAAATTCAGGGGATTACAACATGCAAAATTTCCTGGCAAACTATCCTTTGCCCCATGGTTTGACACACACCACCACGAAAAACAAATCAGAAAGTTTTGGTTTCCCGAAATCAAAAGGGGTCAAAATGGAAAACAGAGGAAACCCTGGATCCTTTGAAGTTACATCAAATCTTTTCCCCCGCATACCCCCACTGATGCGCTTTAAAAATGGGAAAGGGGAAGATTAAAGAAACCACCCCCACCTCCAAAGCCAACCCCAACCCCCGACCGATAGGCCTCTCCGACCGGTCTGAACACCACATATTTCATGTACAGAGGGGACTTCTACGACAGAAAATGGCTTTTGCCCTGGGTTCCCCGTGTCACCAATTGTAGCAAACCCATACATGGAAAAGTGGAGAAGAAAGGGAACCCAAAAACCTTCCCGGGGACAACACCCTTTCCCCCTGGGGTTTAGAAGCCCCAAAAAAAGGAAGGGCAACACCGGGAAAACAGCAAATTAAGGCCTGTGGATATCCAAGGGGGCCTTCCCAAAAAAGCAGTGGGCCCTCCCAGAAAACAAGGGAAACAGTCTTTATACCCAGACCCAACCCGGGAAAAAACCTGGTCATTCCCTAAATGGCGGGAGTGTTTGGAGAAGCTTTAAAAAGGGTTTTTTTGGGAACACCACCTCCCTGTTTTTTCAAAAACCCCCTGAAAAACACTAAGGCAAACCCTTTTCCACCCAAAGGGGTTGATACCAAAACCATAAAAGGAGCAATTTAGTATATGCAGTCCAATTTTCTTTTTTTGGAAAAAGTGTTCAGACCTTTTACATTGGGGGAAAAAATAAAAAACCCCCAAACAGAAGAATGGCCCAACAAAGGAGAGGTAACAGCTCAGGGCCAAAACCCGCAGTTAAACCCCCATTTTTAAAAAAAAAAAGGCCCTTTTTTCAAAGATAGGATTTACACCCAAATTTGGCAAAAAAGGGGAGGGGGTTTAGAGAGGAGTAAGGGGAAACCATCATTTTTAGCATTGAAAATCCCCTTCCCCCAAAAGAGGTGGTGGGGCCCGGCATAGTCTATTTCTACTTAAAAAAGGGGTACTTTCCCAAGTACCCAGGCAAATCAAGGGGGCCTTCACCCCCAGGTCACAACTAACGACCCCCTTCTTTTATGGGGTTTTAGCCCCCTTTTAGGCCCCTTGTTTTCCTTAAGGCCAGGGCCCCTATTGTCTCCCAAAAGGGCCTATTCGGCTTTTTCATCTTTTGACCAATTTAGAAACCCGGGGACAAAAAGGTCCCCAAACTGACTATAAGAAGGGGCTCTTCCCTAGCTGTTTTTTAGAACCCATGAAACGGGTTTTGGGTGGGAAAAGCGGGAAAAGCCCCTTTTAAACCTCAAAAAAAAAGTCCCTTTGCCAAACCCAACACCCCGCCTGTGGTGAGGGGGCTGTGTCAAAGGCCCTTTTTAAATTCCCCATAGACTATATCCACTGGTTCACCCAAAAACTACATCCTTCTGACCTTTTCAAAAAAAATTTTACAAGGGTTTGTCAGACAAACTTACCCCCTTGGGAGAAAACCATGCTGATTTTCTTCAGGGAAAGTTTGTTCCTTTTTTGTGTTTTAAGATTTTCCTTTTTGGTTTAGGTTTTCCAAACCCTCTTCCCCGGGGGGAGATGTTTAAAGGGTAACTGGGCCTTTTTTTTCCCGTGGGCCCCCTCCTTCCTTTTTTAAAAATTGGGGTTTTAAAAATCTGCTTCCTCGGTCCCCCCGGCACTGTGGCCTTTTTTTTAAAAACCCTTTGGGAAAATCTTTCTCAGGACTAAAGGGCCCAGAATTTTCCAGCTAAGGGTGGACTAGCGATTTGGGGAAGTTTTGGCTTTAAAAAAAAACATTTCCATAAACTTATTCTTTATTATTTAATTATTTTGAATATTCTTACCCCGCTTTTTTTTTCTTGGAAAAGGAAAAGAAGGGGGATTTCAATAATGAGGGGCAAAATAAAAGCCCAGAACATTTAAGACACACTCAGGTTTGGAAAAGAGAATTTGAAGGGCATCTTACAAAATTTTAAAACTCATAGATCATGGGGAAAAAAAAAAGAAAATAAAATTTCCCTTAAGAGGGATTAAAAATAACATGGGAAAAACTGGTGTTTTATGCAAAGAAATCCCCTAAATCAATAGGGAGGTAGTCCATCATTCAGGGGAAAGCTTTTTCCCGAAAAGGGAAAGGGCCCTTTTCCTGTTCTGGGAAAACAGCAAAAAGGGGGGAAAAAGGGGGGAAATCCGGCCTCTATTGGGAAGTTTTCCCGAGTCTGGGCTCACCAGTCAAGAAGACCCCTTTTATGGGTTCCCACAGGCGGCCTGTGAGGGGGGTGGGATGGGGAGAAGGGCCTCTCCCGGGTGATCATAGCACCCCGCTGGTTTATAATGTAGTTTTGATTTTTTTGAGATAGCAAGGGCCCAGGGGTGCAGTGCTTTGTAGGGGTTTAAAAAAACCCGCACTTTTTTAAATTTTGCCCCGAAAAGCGGGTGGGCGCCGTGGGGGGGGGTTAATTTCTGTAAACCTTTAAAAAGGGGTACTACAGTATGAACCTCTTTCCCGTGCCTATTTAATACTAACAACCAGTGCTATCAAGTCAGTGCTGACTTTTTTGGGCAACCCCGTTTAGGTTTCCCGGTAGAGAGAAAAAACTCAGATTTTGGGTTTTTTTCTCCCCCTTTTTTTTGGGCCCTTGCCCCGGGGGCACCGTAGCTTGCCCAAGGCCCCTCCAGGCCCGGGTGTTCCCCAGGGGGCCTTTTTTTGTGGGGAATCAAACTTTTAACCTCCCCGGGGCTGCGGGGGTCAAACCACTGAGAAGTAGGCCTAAAAAATCACGAGGCAAAAATAACAAGGGTTCACTGGCTGCTTCCTTAAAAAAAAACCCCTTTTTTAAAACTTAAAAGTAGGGGCTGGAGGGGGTACCCCTTTGTTTTTTAAAATTTTTGGTTTTTTGGGGGGCCTTTTAAAAGTTTTAAACCCCTTTTGAACCCCCAAACCAGTTTTTTCTGGAGCATCACCGAGGGTATAGGCTCAGGATTTCAGATACGTAGGGCCCCCCCTATCCATTATTTTTATTATCCACTGGTTCCGTTTTCCACGGGTTAGGCCCGAGGGAAAAAAATAAATAAATAAATCACAATGGGAAAGCAAACTACGGGGCAAAACAGAAACTGTAAAGCAAGCTACTGTCATTAAAAAAGAAACCATAAAGCAAGCTACTGTCAAAAAAACAGCAGGGTTTTTTTTTGGGGGGGGGGGGTTTCTTTTCTTATCCAAAGGTTTTTAAATTTTCCACGGGAGGCCGGAACCAATTCCCGTGGGATACTGGGGTCCACACCAAAAACATCACATCTTCCTGGACCACCCAAAAAAAAATCCCGAAACTTGCCTGCGTTGGGGAAGAAGCGCCTGTGGGTTTTTTTTTTGAAAAAGTTTTTTAATTTCGTTACCCTTTTAAATCTAAGAGCATTTGCTTTGGGGATTTGGGTTTTTGGGGGGAAAAGGGCCCTTGCCACCAGCCATTTCTAAAATTTTTTGTGATTATGCAATTTTTGATCCCTTTTTCAGATTTGCTTGGGGGAAACCGCGAGACCAGATTTGGTATTTGGGGGGCAAAAAACAAAACCATTTTTTTCTGTAGCCCAAAGGGGAAAAAGTTTCCCAAAATTCCTCAGCATGCAACCTTTGGCAGCTGGAAAGAGCTATTTTTTCTTGGCTCTGGGCCACCTAACCCATAAAACCTCCCTGTATCTGGACACTTCACTTGCATTATCTCAGTGAGAACACACTGTCTAAACGGGAAAAAAACCCCCAGGGAAAAAGGGCAGGACAGGAAACCCCCCCAGGGGGGAAATAAATTTCCCGAAGTTTTGGAAACCCAGTGGAAATTCCAGCAAGCATCTATTTTCAACATGTTTGAACCCAAATCTCAATCACCTTTAATACTAATAAAATCGAAACATCTTGCATTTTAGTTCGAGCAGAATTAAAGTGGTCTGCTTATAACTGCCCCATACCATGTCAAGTATTTCCGGGGGTGGTTTAATTTAACTTAATTACAGTATGCAGGCTACACATCCCCCCCCCAGCAAGCTGGGTACTCATTTTTTGCCGATCTCAGAAGGATGGAAGGCTAAAGTCAACCCTGACCTGCTACCGGGGGATTGAACCCCAGGTCATGAGTACAGTTTTACCTGCAGAAACAGGCAAAAAAACCACTGCCCCAAACCAGGCTCTTACAGAAGAAATACAAAGAGGCATTTCAAGTGGGGCATTTTCCAAAAATGTACTGCAGAAAACACCCTTTCAGGAAACTAACTGGTCACTTGGGGGGGGGGGGGGTTCAAGGGTTAAATGCCGGACTGCAGGCGACACTTTTAAAACAAGCCCGCAAAAAGTTGGGTGTTCGTAACCGAGGTGGAGTTCTGAAATGTCTTCTTGACTTCTCTTTGCAAAAGAGCTGCCCAACTATATCAGCAAAGGAGTGTCTCAAGCAGCCCAGCTGAAGCAGGTCTATGTAGAAAAAACCTCTCCTGAGAGAGAAGAAAAAGGGAGGATGATGAATCTTTACCCTGAGATCCAAAAAGGTCCCCCGGGCTGTAGGCTTTTTTTTGGCCCCTTCCCCGATGTTTTTGGGCTTTTTTCCCTTTCAAAAAAAAAAAAAAAATCCTGAAACCACAACTGGTAAAAGCTTTCCAGGACCTGAAGTCCAAAAAAATCTGAAGAGGGGCCCAAAAGGGTGAGGAAGCCCTGGGCCAAAAACTTGGTTTTTTGGGGCTTTGCATCCACTTTGGGGTTTGAAAACCTCCCCCTTAAAGGGAAGGCTGGGCATTCTGGGCGTGGATTTTGGGGGGGCTTTGAATCTTCTTTTTTGCACATGTAGGGCCCCCCAGCCCGACTCTAAACGTCAACAAGACAAGAGATTCCCCTGAGGGCAACAGGGGTTTGGCCCCAGCATGTGAGGTCTTTGGGTCTTAATCAAAGTAACACCCTTTAGGAGCCAAGTTTGTTTCAGTCTCGTCTGGATCATCTTGAGAGCTCCCCAGTAAATTGGGAATTGAAAAACCTTTCCCGCATTTAACCCTTTTACATTTGGGTTCCCCTGACAGGCAGGTTCCTGGCAATTACAATAATCAACCCCCTTTTTAAAAGGCCCTCCCCCTTGAGGGCTTTTCCAACGACATCCCCTGCAAGAACGGAGACAAACCGACAGCCCCGGGAGGGGCACTT